>WBNO01025859.1:327-40327 GCA_013400575.1 Peucedramus taeniatus | reverse complement strand
TGAAGGTTTTTATTTATTTAAAGCCTGTCTTTTAAACTCTTGTAGGTACTAGTAGAATCTTACTCAAATTATGCTGGACCTCACACCTAATAAGACATTAATAGTTTTACACATTTTGGGAGGGGATGGAAAGGGGGAAAATACAGATTGAGTGCAAGTACCACAGTACTCTGATTTGGAAGTGCCACATCCCACAAGATCTCCTCTGATCTCACCAATAACAATTAGATTATGAATAAGAAGTAAATCTGCTATCTGTATAATCTGTACAAAGGACACCTGATGCTTTTCATGTTGTCTCCAAGTCCTAGGGAAAGAACAGGCTGCAGGCTGAACAAGCTATCCAAACTACATGCAGCTTTAAAAAATGCATTTTATACATTATCATATAAAAATCAGACAAAAATGCCTTACCAGATTATCCAACATTCGCATAAGAGCTTCGAACTCCTGTTCACCAATCTGCCATTTGGGATGGGATACAGTACCCTCACCTGCTGGAGACTCAGGGGAACGAGACTTGGCTTTATACTTCCCAGGATCAAGAAGCACTAAGTTGTCAGGGCCACCTGCACTGGCCAGGGTACGTACCTGAAAAACAAGAGAGTCATCTTTAAGTTTCTTGTGAGGAATGGGATGAAAACTACCAAAAAGCCCCCTAAAAACTTGGCTTAAACCCAGAAGAAATCTACTTCATTTTAAAACTAAATAAATGAATATGCTTGTATAAAAGTTGTCTTAAGTCTTCGAAAGTATCTGCTTTAATGGGCAAATTGATGGTTTCAATACAGTACAAGAATATTGTCAGTGAAACCAAAGTTTCGGATGTCCCCCTGCAATACAGTGACATCACACATCACTGTCTTAAGTTTAGATCCAAGAGTTGAACCAGTAAAGTATGCAATTATTAATCTGTTTGGAGGTTAATACAGCAAGCTGTATTATTACATAACATATTAAAGCTCTTACTTGTATCTCACAGGCAAGCACTAGGTTATGAATATAGTAGAAAGCCTCCTCAACAGTCTCTCCAACTGATACTAAGCCATGGTTTCTGAGAATAAGGACCTAGAGAAACATTGAAAGAAAGTTAACAGCAGTACGCCAAGTATTTTCTTGCTCTTGATTAAAGAATATTTGCTACTGATTAAAGAACATACCTGTCACACAAACATACTGCCCCCCACTCCTTTTTTCTTTAATTCTAGATGTAAATACTGACCTTGCTTTTAGGCCCCAAATTTTTCTGAATAACCACCTTTTCTTCATCATCCACTAAAATACCATGGTAGTCATGATAAGCTACTTCCCCTAGAGAAAGTGCTTCAGGTGAAATTGGCAAGAGACCACACTTCATTGCAGAAACCTGAGAAATATTAAACAGCTGATTTAATTTCTTGCAACAGAAAAAGTGAAAAAAAATAGTGATGAGAATTAAAATAAGAATATATTTTTATGTATTAATTGAATCTATCTCTACAGGTACATACACAGTGGTCTTATACTCCATCCTTAAAGCCTCTATTTTTGATAACTTTTGGACTAGATACAAAAGTCACATTGATTTTGGGTCTGTCTCAATATGGCTGTTTTTACACAACAGCAACATCAATATAAAAGGACTCGGGAAAAAACCCCAAGAAACCATCAAACCCCAAAATCAACTGCATCCTTCATTCCTTCCACTCCATTCAGTTATTTCCCCCTCCTGCCCCCATGCCAAAAGAGGAACTTTAGTGATACAGATAATTCTAGAGCACTGCAGGTAAACTTAAAGAATATTTTTTTTAAAGGTTACTCTATAATTCACAATATTATGAATTTCATAATTTATCCTTAAAATGGTTGTATTAATCTGGTTAATCAATTCATTTAAAAAATCAGAATATGAACACTGAAAGTCATTCTCTCAAAATATTCCAAAGAGCCAGAACCGACTTGTAATCAGTATCTCCAAATAGCAATATTGGAAAAGTTTCAAATATTTCAGAAAACCTTGACAAACTGCTTTACAAAACCAACAAAACATGCTAAAGATTTTATGACACACTGTCAAAAGATCTGGTCTTTTGTGGTAAAGGACACACATATATGACATACATATTTTCCAGTGACAGAACTCAATTTACTGTCTGACCATTCAGGTAACAACCCAGTAAGGATGGGCTCTGATTCAAACAGAACCATACTTGAAGACAGACTAAAAGGCTCTCTGCCCTCCAAATAGGAAGCAAATCTACGATTAAGGGGACCCACCTTTTTTTCCCTTTGGGAGGGGTGGGGGAACAGGGCACAGGACAAAGCCAGAAGTGAACTTACCGCTGCTCCTGCTGGTGTGTGGATATGGACAATGCATTTAACATCAGGTCGAGCTGCATAAATTGCTGAGTGCAATGTAAAACCAGCTTGGTTTACTCCCAAGTTAGTGCTTCCACGATCAACCACATCTCCCTGAATATTGATTTTAACCTGGGAATGAAAAGAATTATCTTCATTATCAAGACAAAAAAAATCTGATTTAATTCAGTATCTACCACTGAGACTCTAAAACCAGTTGTTATCATTTTTATCTGAAATGCCTAAAGTTTCCTTCAACAAGCTGGACTCAACAGCCAGCAGCTTCCAAGGGCATGAGGTTATTCACTGTCCAAATGACCAAACACCTCTTTTCAGGTGGATCAACTGGAGGACACCTGGTGGTGAACATGGGCAACCAAATCTCTCAGATACCTCAGCAGTACCAAAACCAGCCATGTTCAATAACATTATTCTAAACATATTACACAACAGTAAAATATTCTCTAGGATAGAATTTAAAGTGATATATATATTCACATATATATACATACATACATACATACACATATATATATATATGAATATTTTACAGCTTTGAAAATTAACAATTGCTTACCAGACTAGATGCAGTGACTTCACTATAGAGGAGTCCAAAAGGTACAATAAGGAAATGCTCTTGCTCAGAGTTTACTCTGGCCTAAGGATAAAACAAGAGTAAGAGTTACTAAGAAGATTTCATTAAAGCATACAAGAAGATCCCAAACCATTACTTTTACATCCTGATTATGGAATGAGCAAGTATACCTATAACACACATTATTACTTTCACATATGCTACAACAGATAATCAATGCACTGCACTGTTAATTAACTAATGTTGAACAAAAAAAGATGGTAGTAATATGCCAGCATCCTTCAGATTGGTGGAATTTAGTAAACACTTATATTCTGTTATAATGACAACTTGCTCACTATGGATAAAATGAACAATACCGAGAGAAATGGGGAAAAAAAGTTAATTCTTTCAGTTGAATGAGTTTACACTCCAAATGTATTTCTACCCTAGTAAGACATAAGGTATAAAGTAAAAGGCTGTGAGAAAACACAAGAATTGGCCCACTAAAACATCTAAAGATCTAAAACATCTTAGTGCTGAGAAGGGTTTTGTCACTGATGCTGGTTCCTGTGAGACATCTGGGAGCAGTACAGCACACTTGCAAATTTTCTACCAAGTATCCTGACTTTCACTTATGTTTTTCTCTCTCATCTCATTCACACAATCAGGGGTTTATAATACAAAAATAATTTTGGCTTCAAAGCATTCACATATTGGGATGGATCTCTTAAAAGTCTGTACAACAAAAAGTACAGGACATCTAGGTAATTAAGGTGTCTTTTGATGGTGAATTAATAGGCTTCCTAAGTTTTACTTGACTTATGAGACAACTCTCTACTTTGCTATGAGTCTACCCAGCATTTGGGTGGTTTGTGTTGTGGGTTTAGGTTTTTTGTTTGGTTGTTGTTTGGGTTTTTTTAATTCAAAGTTATTTATGAGTTTTGAATTTCCCTGAGATGCAGCTACTTTATGCTGTTTCTGCCTCATGTCTTCTACTACTTGCAACATTAAATACGTATATACTTCGCTATAGTTCCATCGTAGGGAAAAAAAATTCTAATAAGTAGTTGTGCAGTCATGCAAAAGCTTCTAGCACAGATCTGCTTTCCTTTACAACCAGCTGGGAACATGCTACAGCATAAGAATCTTAAACTGAAGCAGTCATTTGAAGTTAATCTGTACTTTTATGAATCCCCAAAGTAGTTCTCCACTACAGAAGTGCAAATGATCAAGAAAAATCTCTTACTTATGCAAGACAAAGAACAAGTATTATTCAAAATATCCCAAAAGCTAGTAAGAAAGCTCAAATCAAAAACAAACAAGCAGCAAGACTCACAAACCACTTTGCTTTAGGATTAGATCCAATTAACAGCTGATGCCCCCAAAGCAAACCAAGACCTGGTGAATGATGTCTACCTTCTGTAAACCTGTAATCTCAAATTCTGCCTGACCCTGGAGACAACCAAGTTTACTCTACGTTATTGCACTTGACATGAAAACCCTGGAGGTACCCAAGTATACTCAACATAATTATACTTGGCATGAAAGCTCTTGATGCTCTGTAATTCTGCTTCTGCATCAGGACTGCACCAGTCTGAGCAATTCCACATACAGTAGCTGTCAGTGATTGATAAGAATCCAAAAAAAGCCACAATACTCCACCCAACTCCCTGATATGCCCAGATGGAAATTGTGAGGGTATGAGAGTATATCCCATTCTCTTCTAACACACAGGCTTATGACCCTCACTGAAGGCTGTTGTACCTTTTCTCTTATTTCACAAGTGCACTGGCATAAGCTTTTAACTTGAATGCAATCACCCAGTAATTACAGCATCCACTCAAAAAAAAAGTGAAAACCTGGAGTCAAACATCAGCACTGCATGAAGTGGTAGCATTCACCACATTCCAAAGGAGTGTCTTAGTACTACTTAATAAACATAACAACCTTGTTCTAAATCAGCTTCTGAAGATAATTTATATCTTTCAGTCATCTTTCAGAATGCTGTTCACTGGAGGAACTCGTAAAAGACAGGAAAACTGTGACTTGGGGCTGCTGCTGACAAACCAAGAGCTTTCCAGTACCTCTGCCACTCAGAAGTGACTAAAACACTTTCAGAATTTCATTTTCCAAGTGCTTTGGTTGTCTTCCACCTCAACTGGTACCTTCCTTGTACTCCTCCTAAAGAAAGTCAACTTGAGTCATTCCACCCCAATTACATGCCCTTGCCTCTACCCCTTCCCTTGACATGCTACTTCATTCCATTTATCTTTTATCTAAATGTACAAACATTCCTAGGGCAGAACTTTACTCTAGAAAGCCATCTCCAAACCTGCTTGCTTTTTATTGCATTAATGTCCCTTTTACAAAATCAATTTTCCTGTCACGTATGAAAAATCTGGGGGTGGCACAGAGCTGTTTACAAGAACCATTATGTTGGATGTGTTCCCTTACAAAAGGAACCGAACGATCTAACCAATACTGTCTTGATCCTATGCCTACACATATCATTTATCATCTTCATCTGTTCACAAATAATATACCTTGAATTCTCAAAAGCAGTAAAAATAATAATACCATATTTCATTCCAACTGCAACTAGAAGAACTGAAAATACATAAAGGACAACCTCTACTATGTAGAATAAAAAACAATTCAGCTCTGTTAGGACAACAATTGACGGGGCTGCACACCACAGCTGTGACTTTACTCATGAGACTCATGTTGACCATTCTTCTGGCGTATAAAACCTCCTTGATTTGACCTCCTTGTCATTATTTTTATGGATGCCAATGATTACTCAGTCACAAGGAAAATTGTTGGCACGCTGCATTAAGCAGAGAAGCTCACTCATTTTCAGAAATACTATGGCTTCCTTTTCAGAAAGGCTGGTACCTGAATTATAAAATTCAGCTGAATGACTAAGAAGATATTTTAGTACTTAACAAAAAAAGCAAGAAAACTAAGAACTGACCTTGTAGAATAATAAATACAATTATTCAAAGCATTTGAGACACTAAAAGACTGAGTCTTTCAGCAATCTTTATTTCATCCTAAGAATTCTCATGTACACTCTCTCAAGACTCAATCAGACTGTGGTAGCTGACATCCAAGCTGAAATGCAATGACAAATCTCTTCACTATTATACTGCTTTCAATACCACTTTGCTCTTCTCACAAAGAGAAAATGACAGATAGGGGAGGGAAGCAATTCTCTTGTATGTTAAAACAATTGGTTCAGTTATCTGTTGATTCAATACTCACTGTTATATGATTGTAAATAAGCTGAGACCAGCCAAAAAGATCTGCTAATCTGTAGAAAGCTGCCAATTTGCATCGTAACAACTTCTCCCCTTTTTCATAAGCAATGGAATCGGACCCTCTCAGATCATTTACTGGTGTTACCATGCCAAGACCTGAAGAGGAGAAGGGGTACAAAAAACACAAGGCAGGTTGAGTTCAGTATCAGTTCAAACCCAGCAACATGCACCACTATTTTATCTGTTGTTCTTACTGGTTTATATGAACACATTAACCTAAGAAATGGACAGCAAATTTTCATTCCTATAATGAAATAATTTATATTACACAAATATAGTGACAATCTTGAGCAAGGTTATTCAGCTTTGGTAGACTCAGCATTCATTTCCTTCCCTACTATAAATTAGTGCTAACATGACAGTGCATTCCTTAGTAAATTCTTTTTTTCCTCTCTCAAACTAATGATTGTTTGTAAAAGACATCTTCATTGTTAAAAGAAAAATGTAATCCCAAATATTCCACTTTCTGCAACACAGGTATTCCCGACAAGGAGAATTACATACCTAAAAAGATGCACACAGGTTCATTTACTAAGAAAAATTAAGTACAAGCTAGAGAGAGGAAGATCATGGTAAATAATATAAATACTGTAATTCTAGTTACAGTGCAATTAGAAATGTGGTTAAAAGTAACTGTGAAAAAGCAGAACCAGGCCATGCTACAGTCAGAACTAAAGATTTATTTTGGAGCACAGGCAAGGATTTATTTTATCTTAACACAAAACCTGCGTGTACATGCATTCACACATTCTGTTTTTTTCCTGCTTTGTTTTGCTTGCTGATGTTTCTTGTCTAAAGCTTTACTTCACAGGAGAAAGCTGCAAACAGTATTTCAATAGCAAAAATAATTAGTTTCTGAAGACCTTCACTGTTACCAGAATACTAATAAGTGTTTGATTTTCCTGAAGACAAACTATGTCGTAATTAGCAGTATTTAAATATTTTAAAATTTTTAATAGCACTGACTTATCAGGCTTAGTTTTCAATTTAGATACCATCCTTGAAATAACTTTTGATATGAACTATATACATGAATCACACTGCATACCATTGTGGCATTTAGAAACTAATCAATTCATTTCATGCGTTCAGTGTTCATGTGAGCAGAACAGGATAGCATTTAAAATTCACAGTACTCTATTACATTCACACTGTCTTCATTTTAAGCCTTTCAAGAAAAAAAGGAATTCAGCTCTGATCACTGAAGGTGCACTCACTCATGTTTAATGCAGCCATTCCACCTTGAGGTGCTGCAGGGTAGACATTTGGTACGTGTGTTGTCATGAAATCCGCAATCTGCTGTAAAGCCAATAAACCTGTTGGGTTCTTCCCCTTCTTAAACTGTTCCTGGATCATGGATTCCAATTCTTCACAGAAGGCCTAGTAACAAGACACTGCATGTTGTAATGTATGTTTAAATGAACTTCAGCCTTTCATACACAGCTTCTTTTTAGCACTTTGATGGAACCATCCTACACCTCTTCTGAAAAACCCCTCAAGGCAGAACTACTGGGTGCATACTATAACTTCAGAACATGGCTGTCTGGAGCTCCAATGAGCTGAGTCACTTGGGGTTTTTTTTATGGAAATTTCAGAATTCTCTTTTCAAATAACACCAAAAGTCTTTGAGCCTTGCTAGTATGAATTTCTGGAAGGAAGAGAATGTACAACTGACTTTAACAGAAAATGTGAAAGGAAAAGTAGCAGAACCAGAAAAGAAAACTTGTCACTGTGGCTCACAGGGAACTGAGAGCCAAGAAGGCATCCAGGAACACAGAAAACAATGAACATTAATTTTTAAAACCTGTTTAGACAAGGGATTGTTTACATTTTCCTGGGATTTTTTTGTTTGGTTTTTTTTTTATGTATATATTTTAACTGGGAAGGAAGAAAACAAGAGTTTTTATTACTGCTGATAGCTCCTGCTTTTGACAGGAGCACTGGAATTTGTACTGAAAGAGAAGTACTGCAGTCATTAGGTCATTACTTTTTTATTAAGCGATTTATTAATATTTTCATAAATCAAATGAGTTGACTTAATAGGAGAACTGTGTTTGTACCACCACATCTCTATTCCAAGTGAAGTTAAGTCACATAATGTTGTGTATCTAAAGTCACTCCCTAGTTATTACAAAAGGAACAAATGTCATGAGGGAAAGTATGTTTGTGCACTATCTCTCCTGGGAACATCTTCAATATTAAATGTCAATCATTCATACTTCATTACTGTGCACCTTTTCAGAAAAAGATTATAAAAATATTTCATATGTCCAAATCCCAAGAGAAAAACTGAATACAGGGCAGACCTGCCTTGTATAAACTACTCTTAAAAGAGAGTTACATTTAAACAAATACATTAAACCAGTGAAAAAATGTTTTACAAGGATTAAATGGAAATATGAAAAAAATGTTGATGATTATACATAGGGTTCTGAAAGCCAGACTGAAGAACTGTTTTGTGAGTAGACCATAAACATTCAAACAGGTAGAATGAGGAAAAAAATCAGGAAAGGCAAATAAGGAAAAAGAACAAATGTATCTAATATACCACAAAATTTTCCAATTCCACACTGATAGTGAAAATAAAGATAGTAAATTTGTCACTTTAAAGATTAAGCATTTCTTTTCTTACTGGGCTTTGAAGAATCATGGAGACTCTCTTCTTCTGTTCCATCATGTTAAAATCCTGGCGAAGGTCAGGTGCCATATTTCTCTCTCTCAAATATTCTGGATTATTTTCATCAACTCGATCAAAATACCTCTCTTTATGAGGGGCTGTTGTTGGAGGTGGTGAAGTCACCACCCCCACACCAGAATCACCATTCATAGCACAGTTTTAAGGAGCCTGTGAAGAAGGACAGAGAAGAGGAATAAATAAATCAAGCAAGGAAATAATTATGAAATTCATATGTGTTCCTACCTTCAAAGTAATAGTTCAAATCTATCTAAAACTAGCATGTCTTCCCAAAAGAGAAACCATGTTTGTGCAACTGGATAGCAATATTTTAGAGTAGGAAAAAGGATTTTAATATACAAGATCAGAAAACCAGGCTAACATATATGAGAAGTCCAATATGCTATATAAATTCATCCAGCATAAAATTAATATGATAGCTCCCATTAAAACTGGGAATAAATTCCTTAAGCTGTCTGACCTGATTGGTTTTTAGACACATGGAAGTCCTTCAAACCTTCTGAGAGACAGTGACAGAAGTTCCAGATATGAGGTCTAAACTCATTCGTTTGGGGCTTTTGCCTTTTATATTTTTCTTTAAAAGTTAAAGCAGACATAAGGAAAAGAATATTGCATAAATCAGAAATTAAATCATCACTGCAATTAGTATATTACACATGTCCATTAATAAGAAGAATCAGCTCCACCAAAACATTCTTGGACTGCCAACATATTTCTGGATACAAACTCAGACATCTTGACTTTGCAACCCAAAGTGTTCTTTTTGCATTTATTTTAGGTCCATTCAATAAGATGCACATCACTACACTAGCATGTGGTTTTTGGAATCTGGAAAGCACAGACAAACACAGCCCCCACTCCCTGGCCAGGGTTCCTTTCAGTTTTACATGTCATAGTCAGCAACTGCCTGTATCTACCAGAAAGGCTGAAAGCTCAGCCGGTATTGCTCACACACACCTCCTCCTTCCACTCACAACAATTCCTTTGTGTAACATTATCCCAGTTTTCTGGGCACAGTATTACAACCCTCATTCCAAAATCCTTCTCAGAAGAATTTTGAAGCCTTTCACTTACAAGAAGACAGTTCAATAAAGCCACCCTCACAACTTTGAGATTCAAGCCTCCAATTCCTGGTCATCTGATATATCAAATTACAACCAAGTAGAAAAGACTGTATATATCTTCATGTAAGTAATCATTCATCATCTACATCTAAAATTAGTAAGGTTTTACATATGTCTCTATTCTTTTGCCATTTTTAGATTTTTGTTAGGGACTTAAATTAAACTGCTTCTAATTTGCTTGGTAATTTATCTGCATGCTTATTAGCTAAAACCACTTCAGATGTGAATGCACACAGCAAAGGCATGTTTACATAAATTTTGAAATGCAGATTATGTTAAACAAAATCATTGCCATGAAGAAAATTATCTACTTCAGGACTCCAAAATCAGCAGATTTCATCCTCTTTAATTCTTACATTAGGAAAGAAGTTTCAAATTTCAACTCATTTCTTATATCAGAATGAAAAAAATCCAGTGAACTGAGACAGCTGAACACAATGACCAAAATAAAGTATTTTTCTTGACTCTGCAGAACTTCACTCTTTTCTGTTTTCATATTACTATGAAAATCTATGTTAGCACTTAAACACTCACTGATTTGCACCTACTGAGTTACTAAATAAACACACAGAGACATCTCTGCAGTATTTAATATATTTAACTTTCAAGTTTAGACTTTAAACATCATGGTTGATTGTTTTCTTCTCTAAAGCTCATATGCACATCTTTATTATTTAAATTGCTCACTTCCCTTCATCCACAGAGAAATACAGGGTACAGCAAGGAGAAATAATGCTTTTATCCACAAGGGAAACCTTTTAAGGTATTAGACCTAGGAAATTTTAAGCAAGTGAAGTTACAGCAAAGTAGACACCTCTCCTTTGGCAGCTTCAGATGCCTAATACGCTCCTAAATTATCTTTCTCCTCACAACCTCCAGCCTGCATCATCTGCCTGTTCCTTCCTTGAAAATGCTTTTGAAGGCCTACTAACACTTTTTGCAACCTCCTGAGCTCTATCAGCCATACTACTGCCTCTACACCCAGGACTTTGTTGAAAAACAACAATTTGCAGACCCAAACGCGCGTTACTCTCTTACAGCAACAGCCTACTTAGCCCAAGAGAAGTCCAAGCTTCACCCAACTCTCCTTATCAAAAAAAAATCAGGGAGTTTAGAAACAATGGCAAGTGAAGACAACTGGAACCACTCAAGTAGTTCACTTTATATTGCACTCTGCTGAGCACAGCCACAAACGTGTCTTTAGTGAAAAGCAAAGCTTAGGAAAACAAGGAAATGTGAGCTTACCACCAGCAGAGAACAGCTTGCTTCTGCCGGCTGAGGCATTTGATATTCAGGCTAGGTTTAAGTGTCATGTTGTTTGTGTATGCACAATCTTATTTAAATTAAACTGTACACATATCTGCAAATGTAATTCTGCATTTAATTATTTACACTAATTCCATCTTACTTTCAGAGTACCAAAACCTGTTTCTGAATGAGTGACACACATAATTACTGTTTCCTACTCACATTGGCGAGAAGCTGGTCCCTAACAGCCCACAAGAACAGCATTAAAACGGGATCACAGTGTCTTGCCAAAGTTGTATTACTCCCCCATTCACAATGGCATTCAAGAAGATCTTGGGAAGCTATTACTTCATCACTACGTAGTGGCAATAATTTCACATGAAAATCAACAATTAACATTGTGATGATTTGCTATCTAAGGTTAAATATCTGTTTCATAGCTCAGTTTTGCAGATACCCATAATTAATGGTATCCCCCCTGCAAGGTCTAATAATTAATTGTTTTAACATAACTGTAATAGTAACTGTTTTAATAGCTGTCAGCTACTAATGTTAAAGGGATCAACTTTCAAACTGGAAGCAGACATGCTTGACAAGACTTTGCAAAGCCAATGAAATTTATTTATGAGTTTCCTTGAAAAACCCTTTGGGAGTAAGGCATGATGAACTCTCCAGTAAGGGCTTCAGTAATACGAATACCAATAAATAAATAAAAGGAATCTGAAAACACCATGGGGAATGGCCAGTGATTCTATAAACTGGAAGGTCACACTGCAAATCACAACAGTCGGCCCAGGCAGTAAAAACACATATTAGTAAAAAAAATTAAGACTGTCTTCACACCCACAACACTTCAGTACAGACAGCTTCTTTCTGATGTAGTGCAGTACAGCCCCCAGTAAGATAAGCTGTAGTGCCAGAGGACTTTCTGCCATGATAAGTGTTTCTATGAGAGAGCCTGTTCTAACACAACAGAAAAAGCCACACCCTTAACTGAAACAGCCATGGCTGGAAAAATGTAAGTGGACAGAAAACCTTCTGCCAGAAGCAGTTATTGCCAAATACAGACAGACAGAGGGAACAGCATCTTTTACTATGGGGAGCAAAGGAAAACTAACAGCTGTGATAAAATCCAAACAGCACCTTATGGTAACAAACAATTACATCCATTTTTTTTAATACCTATGTACACACAAACACTGTGGTGGTCAATGGCCCAGCACATCAAACGAGAGCCAGCAGCCAACTCACAGCCAAACATATTTATCACGGGGCATGAGGATGTGTGAGCAACTGCTATAAACAGGTTGGTTGTGAATTACTTCCAGGAAACCAGGTTTATAAAATTTATAGCTCATTTACAGGTACTGAGCACTGTTTACAAAAAACATTCTGAAACTGGTATTAGTATTTCAGGTTATTTTTATTATTCAAAATCCTCTTACTCCCCATTCTTTTCTAATCCAACAGTTTCATTACAGGATTCACCTAATGCATGGTCATGCTACAGAATTTAGTTTAAACAGAAGAAGAAAGTTTTAGAACAGAAAGATGATAGTTTTTCACATTAACATCCACAAAGAAGAAAAATTTTAATTTTTTTTAAGCAACTTGCATTCCTCAGTACTCAGATGATGCACATATAGTCAAAGAAATTTAAACAGGTAAGACTGAATAATATTCAGTAAGAATCTGCAACAAGTTAAGGGTACATAAAAACCTCACCCTTAAATCTGAAAAATTATATAATTAAAAACCCTAAAATTTATTTGGATTGGGATCTTATTGCAGATAATGAACTTACTCAAAACTTTAATATTAAACTCATTTTGACACATAGAATTTGGGACAGATATAAGTATTTACATCTTTGACAGCTTATAGGTCCAGTGTTTTCAACCAAACCATCATAACGAATGTTATGTGAACATTGGGAGGATTTGAAATGCCTCAGAATATGCAAGCAACCTATGTACACCAGCAAGGACCAGCTAACTACACTTCTTGGAAAAAAAAAAAAAAAAAGTTTTGCAATCATTTAAAGGCTGGTTTTGTTTTGTAATAAGTTATAATGGATTCTTTTTTGCTGCTCCACACCCTGAGGAAATTGTTTTTTACTAGGACTGCAGTCAATGGAATTTGAGCTAAAGGCTCCCTGCCACCAAAGGACAGAGCACAGCTCTCCACACCAACACAGCGTTAAGTCGGCTGAAGACAAATCAGAATAAAAATACACTCTGAGAAGCAGGAAGAAGGTTGTGACAAGGTAACATGGAAACATAGAGGACTTCTAAAAAATTCAAATTACACTGCCACTTCACAAGACAGCAAGTGCAACAGGGTTTGTTTTAAGTTTAGGAGAGACCTTAAAAAAGCAAGTTATTTCAGAGAAAAAAACCCAAAACAAACAAAACCAAAAATCCCAAACCTGCTCTCTTCCTGGTAGCTTACAGTTTGTTTGTACAAAACAACATGAAGGCAGAACACCTGTATGGGACCTTGTGCCAAATCTGTAAATTAAATGAGCAGCAACTTCTCAACTGCTCATTCATTCCAGTCATCAGCAACAAAAATCAGGGGCACTGAGTTCCAGAATATGTTGCTTTTGAGACCTATTCTGACAATTATATTGTAATTTGATTTATATTCATTTTTCCCAACAGTTCTTTCCAAAAATGATCTCCACTCACACCAGAACTATGCCACTATGCCCAGAGGTGAAAACAGATTAGACAAGAAGTTACTGGGGAAGGGACAAGGGGGTAGAAAAACAACTCATTTTCTTTCCTGTTGTGCAACCAGCAGTCTTTGAGGAGTAAAAGTTACCTAAAAATCTCATGTAAGTGCCAGGCCAGGCAGTGCGCAGGTAAGAGGAGGGAAACAAGCTCTGTTTTGGATGCAAACACAAGAGGGCAGAAGAAAAAAAGCACAAGAGAAATTTTATAGCCCAAGAAAGAGCTGGGGGAGTGCAGAAAGCTACAGAGCTGGAATTACTCAATGGGGAAGTCATGAGGTGACAGAAGGAAGGAAGAGGAAGGGAATGGGTCAGGCAGCACTGGGGTGGGGCAGAAGAAACCCAACAGATAAATGAGCCACTGCAAATAGAGTTACAGTGAAATTAAAGTTGATGGAAATATGACCAAGCAAACACAGAAGCAGAACATCTATCTACAGAAAAAAAGGTTTCATTATTACTTGGTGAATGCAAAAAAACTTATCAGATTGCACTGCTAGCGCTTCATTCAATATTCTGATACATTTTGTATTTTTTTCTGATTTCCTTTACTTTAGAATAACATTTGCCAAACTTTCTCCTTAAAAAATTAATATAACTTTATAATAGAGAAATTATTTATGATTTGCACTACAATTTCCATAAGATTCAGTGACAGCGTTTTGGCACCAATGACACTGGATTTGTTCTTGCCATTTCAAATATTTCCGACTGAACTTTTAAAAGGAAAAGTTGACATTATCTTAGGAAGTCAAAGAACAAAGAAAGTAAATCATGACTGTACTACTCACTAGACAACATACTCAGTATCATGAACAATTATATTATTTTTTAGCAAATGTTCCCACTCTTATGCATCTTCAGAATTTCCTCTGTTCTTTGTTTTCAAACAGGAAGAGACTATTTCACCAAAAAGAGTAGTTATTTCTCTTATACTGAATGCATGTACCATCATTTTGCTTCTCAACAGAGATAATACAAGTTAAATATGGGACTCTAAAATTTAGAGAAATCCAGCAATAAGTTTATAAAATCAAAAGTATTGCATTTTATATTTGTAATATCATGCTCTAGTAACTACGGCAATAGCAAAAAGCAAACTGTGTTAGAGAACAAGGAAACAAAAATAGACCAATTCTATTTGAAATCCACAGACTGTAAACAATTATTTCCTATTTTCACCTTCTCTTAAAGACTGGAATCAGAGGCCTAGCACAATGGGAAGTGAGTGATCTCAAGGTTACAAAAAAAAACCCAAAAAAACAGGCTAAGCTGCTGTGTTAAGAGAACATTTAAGGAGCCTCCATGATAACTGACCGGGTTGGAAAACACGGTAATTGCTTACCAAAGCCAAATGAAGCAGGTGGTTGGGAAAAGCCAGAGCAGTTTCAGGACAGGCAAACCAAGCCAGACCAAGCTGATCACCTGCAACAAAATAACAGTTTCTGTCTGCGCAGGCAGAGCACCAGATACTGTTTAACAAACTTCAGCGAAGAGTTTGATGCTGTTTCCCACAGCATTCTCTCGGACAAACCAGCAAGACTTCGGCTGGCGGCAAAATGGGCAGGAACCCGGCCCACAGGGCACAGTCAGAAGGTGCCAGTCAATGGTGTAACTCGGGCTGGCAGCCTACCACAAGTGGGGCATCCCCAGAAAATGATGCTGGGACCCATACTTCATCACCACAAATAACCTGGATGAGGGGTCGAAGCGCACTGCCACCAGGTTTGCTGGTGACACCCCACTGGTGGTGAGGTGGACGTGTCAGCAGGGAAAGCCATCTCACAGACCAGGACAGGCTGGAACAGTGAGCTGGCAAGAAGAGTGTGGAGTTTAACAGAGACAAGTGCAAGGTCCTGCAGCAGTGATGACACCAAAGAGCCTGGCACAGGCTGGGATCCTTTGCTGAGGGGACCTGGGGGTCCTGGTGCACAACAAGAGCTGAACAGGGGTCAGCAGTGAAGCTGCTGCAGCAATGAAAGCAAATCAGATGCTGGCATGCACCCACAGGGGCACCACTAGCAGAGCTGAGAGACGTGACCACCCCAAACTACCAAGAGCTTGTCAGGCCACACCTGGAGTACTCCTGTGTCCTCCACAGCTGGAGAAAAAGAACAGACAGACTGGAGAGGGTCGAAATTTAAGCCATTAAGATGACCAAAGACTGTAGATCCTACTCTATCTAAAGTATAGGAAAGCCGAAATGAGTTAGGTCCTCTCCTTTCTCCCTGAAGAAGAGAATGCTTTCATCATCACATTTTCCCAGAATTTAAAGGCTAACAACAAAATGGATGGAGGCTCTCTCTTCACAAGGAGCCACACGGAGAGGACACAGCGTAACAGGCATAATTTGCACCAGAAAAGGTTTCGCCTAGATATAGGAAAGACATTTTTTACACTGAGAACAATCACTAGAATGTTCTCATCAGGAAAAAGGTGGAATCCCCATCAACTGGAGATATCCAAGACGCAAGTGGGCAACATGTTGGATAATCCCTTCTAGACTACCTTCTCCGCAACAGGTTGGCTCAGATGACCTTTTGAGATCCCTTTTAACCTGGGTTGTTTTTTATTCTATGATTCTACTTAGCAAAAGCACACCTAAGGTTTATACCAGAATTAGGTGGGCAGATTCAGCAGGGATATTTGTTAAAGACGGCTGTCTAAATTCCGCAGAAGTTTCAGTATACATGGGTCAGAATTCATAATTCAGTCCTTGCAAACAAAACAGAACAAAATCATTATAATCAATTTAAAAGCTAAAATACAGAGAGGTTATTTACCTGCTTTTAATAAACAATTTAAAGGGTCAAAAGTATCAAACTTTTAGAAACAGTAATCATTCAACTCTCCTCCCTGACCTGGAAAAGCATTGTATCCCTGAGACTGGACACTGCAGGAAGCTGAGAATGACGCACAGGGAGGCACAGGGCAGCACACTGTGCTGTTCTTCCCCTCACTGGAAGGTACAGTTGCAGCCTGTGCTCACCATTGATACAATTTTCATGTTAAACCCTAACATGATTTATTAATTTATGATGGAAAGATCAAATTTCCAAGAGCTCATTCCAAGTTAATTAAAAAGGGTAAGGAATCCAAATCTAAAAATCAAAAATATGATTAAAAAATAAAGATTAAAATAATCCTTTTCAAACTGTTAACTTATATCTCCTATATTGACAAGGACCCTGGTTTCTTACCAGCCTTGTAACTTCACCTCTTCCACTCCTTTCTTTCTCCAATTTTTCTGCTAAGCAATTTATGAAAAAAACCTACAGAACTGCCATTTCTAGCATCAAAAGATTTTGTGAAAAACTAAGCTTCAAACCTACTTATTAACTCAACATAAAAATTACCTTGCTTTCACTTCTTTGACTCGGAGACTCATCTACTAGTTCCATACATTTCTCATACAGCATTTCTGTAAGTGTTCAGTGCATAAACTCATAAAAGATTAGGGAGTGATAACAGAAAACAAAATGTCACACTGTTCATAAAACACAAATAAACCCTCTAAATAAGTATCTTAAACCACAGACATAAGCTTTTCTGCTGAAACTCCAAGAGCTTCACAAATGTATCACAAAATTTGCATGCAAATGACAAAACAGGAATTTCACCAGTGTCGTTTGCATTTCTTCAGACACAGAGAGCAAGTATGGATTCTGCAAGCTCATAATATATTCTTCCATTGTTCCTTGTCAGAGGAGCCCCAGTGGTGGTTATAGCAGTGGAGACACTTCTTCCCACTGCCTCGGTGTCTATTAGCCCCAGAAATAATTCTTTATAGTTCAGTGAAAAACATGGGCTTCAGTGCTATTGTTCAGAGCAGTCTCACGGTTTTCAGATAAATTTATTTTATGAAGCTACTCCAACACTGAAATTAAAACCTGCACTTAAAGAGCCCCCCAAATAAGTCCTTACACTGCAAAATACTACTGAAGCTGATTTGCCTGCAATTTTATTTCAGAAATCTGATTCCCAATTCAAGTAAGTTTCTTGATTCTGTGGTTTTTACTTAATAACACTGTAATATCATAAAACTCATTTTAACACAGCTAATGCAAAGGAATACAAATGGAGACAAAAATTACAACAGAAATACTCAATGCTGAAAAGGCAAAATTAGAAGGGAATTCAGGATCTGTCATGGATCACTACACAGAAATTGCCAAGATTACCCTGTGGCCAGGTGTTCTACTGTAACAGCAAAATCAAAGAAAAGCAGAAGTAGAAAAATGACCTTCGTTAACTTAAAAAAAAAACCCATTACTAGAATATTATTTCCCCCACTTCAATAATTGACATGAAATATCAGAGTTTACAGAACGGCTACAAAAACAATCTGGAGAGTAGAAGTGTAACTTGTAGGATCAGAACCTTGACATATTCAGTGAACCAGAAAGATAACTGGTCACAGAGGTGACAGAGCCTTTCGGTCCTGCTAACAAAATCACGGAGACACGGAACACTTGGGAGTGAATAACAGACACGTTTGCCCTCGAATAGAGATGGAAATTTCCTAACCACACATACACAATACTGAGTCAATAACTTAGCTTTAAGAACCTTTGTATAACACATGTTTTAATACAACTTCCAGAATACCTTCTACTACCTGTCTGCACTGAGAACAATCTGCTCTGAAATCTAGGAACCTGCTCTTCCTTCTTCATCTTTGGGAAAAGTTCCACAGGCACAATATGCTCATGTTATTTGCAGCTTCCAATGCATTTCCAGTTTTCCAACACCTTTTTTTTTTTTATAGCACCTTCCTTTGCTGGTAGGCTGGTGACAGCTGGAGACTGAATGTCAGACTCAGAGACAGAACCAAAAATCCTCCTTAATCCTTCTCCTACGCTCAGGTCAAACTGATCAGACTTGCTATCAGGACAAGTGTTCTGTCAGAACAGGTAGAATATTTCTTATTATTTTTTAACTATCTTCAGTAGCAGAAAATGTAAATTCCTGAATCATTCAGGCATACCTTACCCAAGAAATTTCAGCTACAAAACCTACTAAAGTTTCGAAATACCTTAGCGGGTCTCACTGGCTGCTTTGATGCATTCAGCAGTTTACCCCATGGAAACTGACTTGGTCAGGTTAATGTTTTTTAAATGTTAAGTTTAACAGCCTGTATAATAAAAAGGGTTGCACTGGAAACACTGTCACTCTATGCCTTATTGACAATCTTTTGAACGGAAAACACTGCTGCCAAGTATTTTCCTAGCCTGTTTTTTTGGGACAATTAAATTCACCATTGATGTCACAGAGACTCAGCTATACACACTGAACAGTACTGCACGAGACTGAGTCAAGTCACTAATTTACACTTTCATCCTCTACTTGTGCAGAAAGTACCAAGACAATTATTTAAAATTAGAATATTTTCACACTATTAAAATTCATGGATGGTGGCAGCAGTACCAGAAAATAAACGGATATTTATTTTTGCTATCAGGGTCACTACTCCATACAAATAAAGAGGTTTAACCCAAATACTGCTTATTTTTAGGTTTCTGTGAACCCACATGCACTCCCCAAGCCTCACACCAAACACACCAATAAGCCACTGCCCCGAGATTTTTGAACACAGGTCAAATCAGATCACCAGCTTTCCAAGGGCAGGGCCCTAGCTTTATCCAAGAAGTAAAGCTTGATCAGCATGTCTGACCCAAAAATGAACACTGCTTTAAACTGAAGTTATAAAAGCTGCTAGACTTCTAATTCCAAGACTGGATTTATAAAAATACACAGATGTACACATAAGATCCTTAAAGAAAGTCACCAATGTACTGAAGCAAAATTAGATGTTTGATTTGCCAATGTAACTAATCAGGTCAGAAAATGTCCATAATTTCCATATACAAGCATTTGAAATCAGATTTTCCTAGGAAACAACACCCTTAAAGCCATGAAAGTCCCCAAATTCCATAAGCGTACTCCACATAGCCCCCAGAAGGAAAGCCATCCGCACTTACCAGAGAACAATCCACTGCTGCTTCACAGAGATGTGCAGTGGTTGCAGTGGTGGCTTTAGAGAGCAATGAGAACTAGGTCAGGACCTGTGACTGAGGACAAGGTTTTACCTTGTCCACTGTAAACTTGGGGGTGCTTCTGACACAGCAGTTCAGGAAGAAGAGGACACAGCACAGGCTCTTCCCCTAGCACTGGGGAGGCTGCAGCACTGCATGAGAACTGTGGAGCTCAGAAGCAGATTTAGCAGAAGGCAGAAGACTCCAGAGCTCCTTTGACTGCTGCTCACAGTATCAGTTTCAAGTTGGCTAAAACATGCTGCTGTAGGTTCAGTGATGAGGTAAATAAGCAAAAATAAGCAAAACGAACAAGCTCCTCCACTATGCAATGTGACCACAGTAGCATTCTTTCATTTTACCCATAAGGTTTTGTAATTTTTCTGATTGTATTACCTATACAGCAATCTCCTCTTTTTAAATAAAGGGGACTGGACATTCTAAAATAAGACATGGAAATATAATTTTATTTAAATGTTTTTTGGGTTTTTCAAGAAGATCTAGATCAGTGTCTAGGGAAAAAGTAGATCCCACACTTATACCCAATGCTATCACAAACACAAAAAACCTGAAAAACTTATGTTTAAAATGTAACTATAATGCTCACATTGTCAAACCTTTCAAAAAGCACTGTGACTAACAAAAGCTCCTACAAATGCCAGAAGAACTTAAAACTAATTTTTCAACAGGAATAGATACTTTCCTGATACTTTAAAATGCAAGAAATTTCAGTAACTAAGTATTCACACCTAAAATATCAGTATCACAATATATAAAGGATCAACTGAATGCAGCAGTGCATAGGCAAAGCGGCCCCATTTTGGCCAGGATCCAGTTATTTTCATGGAGACTGAATAGCAAGGGATGAGATTTCTGAAGCATGTTGGCAATGAACAGAACAATGTCATTTAACCCTTTGAACTATTCTGCAACAGTAACTTTTTCCGGAACAGCTGGATGATATCTGGTATCTTTATTTATTGACAGGGGAGAGAAAAGTAGTTAGACACTTTTTCCCTCAGTTACATACAAATAGTAAAAACATCACCTTTGACTTGTTAAAGCTACAATTTCACTTTGTGCAAGCATTAAAGCTATTTTATGGGTTTGGTTGGGTTTTTTAGATGTTAATTTAGGTTAAAGACTGAAAAAAAATTCTGAATCCGGAATGAAGAATCTGTTGACTTAGTCATTTGGACACTACCCTCTGGAACAGAAGATGTCCTGGGGTAAACTTTTAAACTAATCAGATACAAAAACCTCAAACCAGGTCATTTTAGATTTAAATAAAATTGCATTGACAATCGTAGAGCAAATTTAAAAGTACTGTATCCCAAGGATTAAAGTAAGCCATAGAATTTATCAGACTGTTAAGGGGAATCCCACACTACAGTCTGAGGATACAAACCCCAAAGACAGAACAGCAAAGGCAGCTTGCCCAAAATCCCTCTGAACTTCCTATGGACACACAGGAACAAATACACCAAGACTCAGCTTGTTTATCTCACCTCTAATATGGAAAAGACCACACCTAAAAGAAGAATTTTCCATTTATTATTACTGGTAAGAAGCTGAAGCTGGAATGTTTAAAAAAGGTGAGTATGAAAAGATTCTGTAAGGGGGTTTTATCCACAAGACATCTGAATGTGAGTCTAGACCTACTGGATTTAATAAACAAAGAGTGAAGTTTTTGGGGTGTTTTTAATCAAAAAAGTCTACTAACAAACAAATGTTAGAATTCAAGCACACAAATTGTCAGATTCTGCTTTTCAGTTTACTCTGATTGTGGGTTTTATGGAAGAGTTCTGGAAAAAAGACTGCAAAATTTAAATATTCTAGTTCAATTTCTTCATTCACCAGAAATTATTAGACATTATAACAGCTCTTACACATCCTGAATTGGAGACAAGACATTCCTATTCAAGCAAGAGCAAACAAAAAGTGCATAAGCAAATCAGTGTTGCTTTCCAGGCTGAAAAAGTATTAGTATCTTCTTTACATATCACAATAAGGAACAGTGTCACTGAAGTCAGGTTGTATGAAATGATAGCTAATTTTGTGATGGTAAGGCATCACAACCATTAACTCTGCTTGTGTTTTTCTCTGCTCCTGCTCTGAGATACACAGTTTTGGAACAAAATAAAAGTAACTTGCCTATCCATGAACACTGATATTTAGTTTTCAGAGCTTTTGACTTACACTCCTGCCCTTTTTTCTTTTTTTAAGATGTATACTTCATGATGCCATTTTTACTTGAATCAGAGGTAGACTAAACCTGCCCTTCTTTAAACAATATTCCATTTTGTTGATAGATTTGTGAGGCAAGGACATAATAATTCTTAAGTATATTCTGGCAGCACTTGTTGATACTCAAAATTATGTAATAATCCCTTATCATCAAATTTAAGAAACCATTAATTTCTTTACATTTTTCAGGAGATGTTAATATAGTTATAAAGAATTAGTGTAGCTGCTCCAAAAGATTAGGAAAGCACACAAGAAAGGATGAAAAGGCTAAGTAACAGAATGTGCCACCACTTGGAAACTGCCAAAAGGAGAAATTCAAGTTTCTTAATGAATTCATGACTGATATACCCACAACTTTAGAGATCCTACAGCACATGCCTCACAAATAAAAACCCTGCATTATTATGAGACTGGTTAGTTGAGATTTTTGAGATGGATCTAACCCGAATATTCATTACTAGATGCATGAATTCTGCCATTTTTTTCTGGCAGAGTACCCAAGTAACTCAAAAATTGCTACATGATTTAAGAGTATGCAGGCATTAGGCTGGAACCAGCAAGCTTGATACATAAGCAGCACAAATGTTGTGGATGGGTGTGTTACCAGTTCAAGCAAGAAGACTGAATCAAAGTACATAAATAAGGGAGAAGCTTAATATGAAAACTAGAGATTTCAAGCAGGCTTGAATCAGGCAGATGAAGGCAGCAGAGATGTTGAATTTTTCATTACTTTCTCCTTCATGTTCAACTTGGGTTTCTCTGAGTGGCAGCCCCCAGTTCTTCTATAGCATTTCCCAGTTTTGATGGGGGAGAGAGAGAGAAAGATACAAAATGACACAAATTATGACACAATTTATTCTCTTAACACAGTAGAATTGGACAGAGTTTTAAAAAGCCTGTATGCAGGAGGAAACAAATACCTCTGAAGAATGCAAACCTAAGTATTAATCTTGACATGAACCTTCCATGTGAGATTTTATGCGCATTTGCACATAAAAACAGTTTTCAAATGTGAACCTCACATATGTATTGTCGTTCTGTTTCCAAATAGACAGGTAACAGTCAGGGTTATTCAGGTTAAAAAAAAATATTTTGCATAGTGCTTAATTGGATATTTGTAAATCCTTCAGGTAGCTGAAAAATTTTAGGAAGACAGTGGTTACACCATCTTTTATCCACCTTACACTAAACATTTCTGGAGAGTGTTTAAAATACATGCCCTATAAAAAGGATATTAACACTATCTTCATAGAAGTCCCAGAAGTGACAGTAAGACAAAGTTCATGTCATTGCACTGCTCCCAAAGCCAAGAGCACTCTCTTTTCCATCTCTCAGAACGTTCCTGATGACTTTAACCTACAGATTAAAACATATCAACCGTGAATTAAAGTGTTACTAGAACTAATTTTCCTGCATTAGATTGTTCTTCTTTCCATATCAGGAAACAGTATGTCAAGAAACCCCTACGAACTCTATTTTAGGAGCAGCTTATCTGTGTTTTTTTTTTCACAGGCAAGTGTCAATGTGCTCTCCACCCAAAAATTATGCAGTTTCCTACTTCTGGGTAAGCCTCAAGGGTCATGTACACCCACATGGTAACAGATGAAACACCATGAGAAAACCATCTTCCTGACTGTGCCGTCTCCCTTGTCAGGCAAGTATTACTCAACTGAATATGGCTGCATAAATTAACATCATGTAAACCCAGAATTTCTCTTCCAGCTCAGATTCTCATTGTTTCCACCTGACAGTGGCAAAAAGATGTTATCTACTCTTCTCTGCAGGGTTTCAGAATTATACCTGGAGAGAAAAGCAGCAGTCCAGTTTCTCTAGTCACTGCAAACCATGTAAACACAGTGTTCATTGGTCATTTTAGTGAAGCCACTTTTAGAATCAGAAGCAGCCCAGCCTAACATTTCAGGAATCTCAGCCATTCTAACACTTTCTACTAGATCTATTTCTTTACTTCTGAACCAGGGCCTCCCGGGTCTGCAGAGGGTTACGTTACTTGGATGAAGATTGAACAGAACAAAGCAGCATGCACAAAACACAGAAAGACAGGCATCAACCATGGCACAGAGATTCTGTTGGCATTGCAGGAGGACAAGGACTAGAATGGCTGTCGAGCCTCGCACACCACAACCCAGGTGTTTAACTCACGCTCTGCTGGTACATCAGAAAGGCTGCCTTCCCTGAAGAGGCCAAGCTGGATGCATTTACATTTTGGGTGCTTTCAGCCATGACTCCAAAACCCCAGAAGATGCACATCAGCTCTCTCCCCTCCTCTCTTCCATAGACACGGCTTTGAGAGCACCAGTCCCAAGCACACAAGACCTCTGTTAAGGCTCATCCCCAAACATTACCTAAGGACAGACACGCACACCATTTTGCACAGCTTTAATGTTCTACAAAACTAATTTAAAATCGTTAGTAAACCCAAAAGAACAAAACTGAAATTGTGCATCTGGCCATTGTGGACTTACTGAATTCAAGTCCCAATGTAAAACACAAAAGGCTCCTGTTCGACATGTAACCCTGCTTCCAGATTATGGATGGAACATGTTCATTTTGAAGACTATCTCTAGACAGGGATTATTTTAGTTGACAAACATTTAAAGATTAATAGGAAAAAAAAACAGTGTTGATATATATCTGTCTTGCTATTGCTTGTCTAAAAAAAACTCCACTGGCTATATTACCTTAATTGTTTTTTATTCAGATCCCTATCTAAGCAACAACTCTTTATCCACATACAAGATGCACTCCCATCCTTCAACCTTACCACCACCAATACCTAGGAAACTTCTAAAAATACAGTATCAATACTCCTGTTTATGTTTGACTAGTAGTGACCAGAGACTTTTCCCCACTGTGTTCTAAAAATCACACCCAGCTGGCATAGGGCTTATTATTCCAGAAACAGAAATTTAAGTTAAAATAATGAACATCAAGGATACAAAGATGTGTCAAATCAGCTGGGTGTCAGATAAGGATCCTGAATAATTCACATGGCACTAAGTACTTTCATTCCCAACTCAAGCTGTAAAATGAACTCTTTCTAGAAACCCAACTGCCACTGTTTTATTGCCAAAATATGTGTGTGCAGTTCTTTCAAGTTCACTGAGAGGCTACTGGCATGAAAAACTGCAAAGCACCATGACATGTATGCAGCATTCAAAGCCAGAATTCTAAACCCAGTTTTTAAAGCGATTTCCTGAACAGCGTGCAGCTGGATACAGGCCAGCAGTTTCTGCCCCTGTGAAGTCCAACTGATCTCAACAAAACCTTAGAAATTGGTAAGCAGCTCTCCAAGGAGATGAGCCAAACAACTGTGTCAAATGAAAATAATAGTCACTTGCATTAAAGTTGAACTGTGGTATTTGTTTTTACAACAATAGTATTTTATATGTAGAAAAATCTACTCCATAAGTCTTTCTTTCCGTATAGTCTAAGTGCATCATGCTTTCTCCAGAGCACAGTATTATTTTAACTCTTCCTTGTGGGAATCCATCCCCACACTATGCTGGCCACAAGGCTGAGTCTACACATCTGTCTGTGTGGCCATTCTGGAAGCTGCCAGACAGAGGAGGGGAGGGAACTTGTAAACAAGCCCTGCCAATCCAAACCTGCAATCACATCTGTTCAACAGAAGTTCTTGCCCTCCAGGGATTTCAATAGGATCTAACATGTCCACATACTTAAGTGCATATTAGGCCCCAAGCAACTCCCACTTTGTCAGAGTTGCTCAGTAACAAAGCATCTAACAAAGCTTATGAAATACAACAGAAATCCTACAAAAATGTATTCTATAGGGCCCCATGATTAATGACATTTACTATCCCATTTTTAACAGTTACCTTTCTATGCATATCCAGAAACCAGTATATTCTATGAAGTCTGTCCCAAAAGTCCCCACACAATATATATGTAATTTACATTGGCCATTCAACTTCACCTACTTTGAAGCTAGAAATCAGAAGATTCAGATCTTAAAGCTTTTCTCTTTTTTTTTAACCAAAACAAGCCCAGCAATTCTAATGTTCAAATATTAAGCCTGATGCTTATTCAGTCAACTGCCCTTATTTCATTAGGAAGAGATTCTGTAGTGTTCTTTTTTGTATACAAGGACTTTCTGTAGCTGTCAAAATCAAAACCATTTGGGGTTTCATAAGTAAATGCCAAAACTTTGTCTAAAGGGGCAAAAACTGTCAAACTCATACTAATGGTTTAACTCTTAAAATATACTGATTAACTATGGCCTGTGTGCAGTTTTAAAAACAGAATAACACACATGCACTTGCAGCAATGTGTTGATTTATGCTTTACACCATGACAATGTTCTAACATTCCAAGCATAGCTGATATAAAATGTATAATCTTATTTTGCACAGTGCTAAGCTCTTGACTGCAACAATACTTCATAGCAGAAAGTCCCATGGGCTAAGATAGAACCTGACTTTTTTTCAAGCATGTAAACATAGTAAGTGTAAAAAAATTTTACAGAAATCCCCTGTGTACAAATATCCAGATTTTTAAACCTCTTTCTGACCTTACTGGATCAACATATTTTTATATTTACTTCAGTTTTTCTCATCTGTCTTCTCCAAACTAAACCAACCATCATTTTCTCTCCTTCGTCATACTTGTCCACTATTTTATTTCCTGTTAGTACAAGACACTACAGAATTTCATAAATCTATCACCTAACAACAGATAGATAATACTTCATTTTCCCCCTTTTAATTTCCAGAACCTCCACCAGCATGGATAAAATTCAGATGGTTTTATGAAGATATCCAATGACACACAATAGCAATATATCTCACCAGTTTAAATTATTCCTACTGATGAGTCTATTATCAACCTTGAACTTTCTCAATGTCATCCTTAAGTTCCCTGCTCTCCTCCAAGTCTCAAGCAAGCTATACAAGAGTTACCTCAAATTAACCTAACTAGTTTCCATTTTCTAGAACTTTCATAACCTAGGAAGACATTGATGGCAACAAAAGCCAAACCACCCATTGCCCAGTAACTCCACTGTGTCTCCCTGCTGCAAATTTGTTCTGTGCAGGTGCTACAGACCCCACCCTCCCCACAAGCCACACCTCAACATCTTTTCACAGGGACACTGATCTAAACCAACAAGTCTTGGAAAGGATACACACATACTTTTCTTTGGGAGAAGAGAGGGAAATGGGATTTGTCTGATTTATCCTCCAAAGATCAAACTGCATAGCAACATGAACCTTCACTTTACAAAACACTTAAGATTTTATGTGTTTGTGAGGCACAGCGTTAACATGAAAAATTACCTCTAAGAACAGTTACTTAAAAAAAAAAAAGTGGCACCAGCTAACAAGACATTTTTTTTGAAAAGTTGACATGACTCCCATGAAATAAGAGACCAAAATGCCAGATCTAAACATGCTGCTGAAAGTACAAATTATTCCAACATTGACTGCATCCCTTTCAGAACTAGCTATAGCATAGGCCACATCTGCAGGGAAGGCTATTCTAGAGCACACAATAAATAAAAGACTATTTCAATTTAAGACAACTGAGCAATACTCCAATTCTGAGAGATAAAAGAATTAAAAAGAAAAACATCTAAAAATTAATATACAGCCAGAAAGCTTTTTCTTCTCTCTGGTGTTGAATAGTATATTACCACTTAACACAAATATTACCTGGTTCACCAGAAGCAGGAAACTGTTAAGTTTCCAATGTCAAGTGCATTAAACAAATTAGAAGAATTGCTTGACTTTTCAGTAATTATTTCTATTACTCCAAGGCAATAACATTATTTATTTTAATCTGACATCTTTTCAGTTACCATGACAAATATGATACAGTCTAATTGAAAAACATACTTCAAGAATAAAAAGTCAAGATACAAGATAATCACCTTATAGAGTTTTCTTATTGCACACACATTAATACATTCTTTCAAAATGCCAGTATTTATAAACAAATTCTCCTCACTAAAAGAGCCTTGAGATGACATCTGTTAAGTCATCCTTGCTCTGGAGACTACTGACTAACAGGCTCAGACTTCGGGTTGTTTTTTTTTTTTTTTAATACATGAAACTCTCTCTAGTCCACACCTGTTCCACAATAAATGACAAGACAGAATGTCTAAACAATAAAACAGGTTAAATGCAATTTAGTCAATATTCACATAATAATGAACACTTACTCAAGCTTTAAAGTATTAACTATTATTTAGCTATTATTGAACTGTCAATCACTGTTCTCCCAAAATTGTATTTAGAGATGTAACTTAGCTAACACTAACACTTAAACATGTGCCAAGTATCATTTATGTCATTGACATTATACTCATGTAATTATTTATCATTCATACTAACCACTATGTTTGAATACAGCAATTTAAAGGGATAAGATCTGGTTCTTAGTCTTCTGCATTAGTTTTGAAAACATTAGAATACTGTTAAATTTATGAATTAAGAAAAATCATTTTAGCACACAGAAAGGGCTAGACACTGCTTTGGCAATTATTTAGACCAAAAAATCAACAGGAAATTCAACTAACAGCTGAAGGGAAGTCAATAAAACACGCTAAGCAGAGTCAGGAAGGAACCTTTCAAACATCATTAAATTTCTAACCTGTCCTATTCAAACTACTTTCCATGCTTGAGCTTCCTTCCTAAAACGAAGCTTTTCAGATGAACATTTAGAACAAACGAGTAAGAGAGATGGAGTAGAGAAAAATACATAGCAGTTACTGTATTTCTGCACATATAAAAATCACATCCAGTAATACAAGCTACTGATGTAGATAAAACAATTGCCCAAATGAGTGTTTACAAGTTCCCTCCTGGGTCTGAAATACCTCAGCAGGAATTAAATCATGATTTAACATGTCTTAACAATTGAATAAATTAGAAAAATATTGCAACCTCAGGCAACATTAATTTCTCAATTTGCCAATTAGTGTTCTTCTGTCAGGGAGAACACAGCAGAACCCTTTTCTTTGTCAAGTCTCCTTTAAAACCATCAGTTTCTAAAAGGCAGAGATACAGCACTGTCTCTCATTAGTTCAAAAGCACAATGCTTCCTCAAAAAATAATATTCCAAATTTATTAGATGGACAGTCTTAGGACAATACACAGGAACAATAGGGCAACAGACTGCAACATGGTCTAGAGTGTTTTCACCACATCAACCCCTCAGCTTGCACCAATGGGAGTTATTTTTAACCAGCTCAAAGGAGAATTTTCAGAGAAATATGAAGACAATGACATAGCTGTGCATGTGCTGTGGGCAGCTCCCTTCAATCACACTGCACAGAAGGAGAAGAAAACAATACAGGATTCATTAAAATCTATTGAATTATGAATCTATTGAATCATGCTGTGTTGACTTGGGGTTTCTTAAGGCAAAACTCTATATATACAGCCACTAGAAAAAACACAATGTAGCATATTATGTTAAACAATATTTAAAACATCCTGCTTGTCTAACGTTTATTATCCCCTGATATAAGCTTTCCTATATCTCAGAATGCAACTGGTGCACTCGTCCAAGAAAGAGACCACCCACGTACCCACGGGTGTCTGGGCAGCATCTGGTCAAGTTATTGTACTGTCTTTAGTTAAAGACAGGAATCACGGGAACAAATGGAGATTCTGGGTCAAGCAGTTCAAATCCCAAGGTAGGGTGGAAAACTACATTACATCCCCTCCCCCCCCTTACATAAGCTAACCAGCTCCATCTTAAAGACAGCCTTATTCCACTACTCCTAAGGGAAGGCTGTTGCAGGTTCCTATGACTCCGTTGCTTAGGAACCATCTTTTCTAATTTCCAGATTAGGTTTGTTCTTGGATAGTTTATACCCATTTGTTCTTACACCTCAAGCATAAAAAGCTCTTTTTACCCACCTATGTTGTTTCGCTTGTTTTTATGAAGAACAACCTCTTCCATGCTTTGTTTCCCCAGATGAAACAAGACACTTTCTTAGTCCAAATATCCCTTTTCACTTGATGGAGGGTTATAGGAATTATATGCACTTGTTGAGGTAAGCTTGCACCAGTACCAGAAAAAGTCAATATCCCTTTACTTCTTTAAAGAAAAATATTAGCAGTGCAACAACAGTGTACTTGTTGTCCTGATACTGATCTCTGTCGCTAACTCTGATAGGTTTGTCATCCTGAAGTGTTACAATTCTTTTAATGCTCTTTAATACAACTCCTTTTCCTACTGGCCATGTCTTCAGGTCTCACCTTCGTTCTGCGCAAAACCTTCTTTTGTACTGGTGAAGCCTGACATCTGATTAAGATCATGAGATTGGCCTAAAAAGTAGGACTAGAAAAATGATTTTAATGAAAATACTACATCTCAAAACTGGTTCTGACAAATTCCACTACTTACATAGTTCCAATACATCATCCACTGGTCATCAAGTTCTATCCATACTTGACACATCCTGTCACCATTCAACATCAATTGTCACAAAAACATCCCTCTAGTTTTTACATGGAATCATACTGCACATTATACGACTTCTAAGTTACAAGGGGTCAGGTCTAATCATGTATCCTCTCCAAGAAGTCAGGGATCTTACAAAATAGGTGTTAGACTTCTCTGACAAATCTTCCTCTGTTAGGAGCTGTATCACTTCATACCCTTTTCATCTTACCTCAACACAGAACAGCTTTTCATTCTAAATTTAAACAAATCTCTATATATTAAGGTCACGCTAATGATGCAATTACTATCCCAAATCACCTTTTCCTCTTAATGCTGTGAGTACTTTCACTGTTCTACAGCCACCCAATATCCTTCTGCCTTGCCATTTAATAACAATTCTGGCAACTGAATCTCTAATTACACAAATCATCTACTTGAAAATTGTAGAGTAAATGTTACATAGTTCCACTAACCTGCACCCTGCAAGTTGGGCTTCATCTTCATGGAAATCATCTTTATAACTTCAGTATGACCTATGTGAATGTGTTCAAAATGTCTTCACTGAAAATTAAGGCAAACTTTCCATGAAGTCTCAAGTAACTAAATTATTTTTAGTCTTATTTCATTACCCCCATGCTTCCTGACAAGACACATGAAGAAGTTTTCTGCTTACTCCTGATGATCCTTTTCAATTTTCTATCAACCCTGCTAGATCTTGTATCTCTACTTCTTTCTACATGGAAAAAAAATCAATATTTAGTAAGAGCACAAATATTTTATACAGTTGCCAGAATTACCTGCATTTATTGCTGCATCAGAAGTTCAGCCATGCCAGAAGTAGCTGAAAGCACCTCATCAAATAAGCCCTGAACCCCGCTGTAAACTGGAATTGCAAGAACATTTGGATGCTAAACTACTTATGGACTTTGCAATTTGAATGTTCACTTCTGCAGTTACAACTATGAACAGCTTTTCATGACACTCAGACACATTTGGGTCTTCTTGCTTTAGCTGAGCCTTTTTTTTCCTTCTTTTTCCCTAAACAATATTTGTCTAAGACATGAATAAAAAAATTACGCCACAAAGTCTCTTGAGAGCTAGAAAAAGGAAAGGCAAGTTAAAGCTGCTTAATTTCAGCTTCACCTCAAATGAGACAGTCAAATTTTAAAAAAAGCAACAAGAAAACCTGTATTATCAATATTTTGGCTTGAGATTAGACTGCACAGCTATTACAAAATATGGGAGAAAAAGGGGGGAAAAAAAGTCTGCAGAAACAAGGTTCCAATTTAGGATTACCATAGCAACAGAGAAGAGGGAGGGGAAAATTACCAGATTACTCTCTCAGATCATCAAATCCTTGAAAGAATAAATTTAGATTTGAGTTTCAGCCAAATTAACTGAATTCATCCTATTCATTAATGATAAACACATCTAATTAAGGACTAAACTAAACAAGCAAAAACTGTAGTACAAGAAACAAAGTAGCGAATACAATATTTCAGACTGAAGTACCTCACCTTTTCCTTCACCATAAAATATATATTTGGTATCACAACAGGTCATCATATCAGCACGCAATAACAGAATTATTTAGGAAGGTGTCTAGTTCTGATTAAAGGTCTGCAAAGAAAAAGAGCCATTTGAAATCTGCCTCATTCTTGCTAAGTGACCTGAGTAGCTACACTACTGAAAATGGGCAATAATATATCCCCATTTGACTTGGGGGTGTAATGAATTTCTGAAAATATAGTTTCAGAACAGAACACACATATATACAGAATAGAATTAACATACTTCAACAACATATGTGGGCACAGTAATGACCCTAAAAATCAGGGACTGTAGAAATAAGCTTAAGCTCCTCAAAAAGGTGATATTCTGAAAAACAAACCCAGGATGACTTTAGTAACTAATTACTCACATGCTTTTAAATTGTGCAATTTTTAACATTCTTAGTATTTCGGAGTTGTTTTAATAAATGCCTATATACAAAATTACACAAACATTAAACATTATATAAAACATTAACAATGTTTTATTAACCATGATAATTATACATTAACAATATAAAAGATTAACACATGATAATGACTGATTAAAAAAGTAAGAACAATAGAAGTCTCTGTCTTTGTGGGAGAGCAGCTACCTCAGTGCTTTAACCCATTCACATTAGATAGGATCCCAAACCCACTGAACCCGGAGTTGAAGTGGCAAATGCAGCTACAAAGGTTTAATTCTGACACTGTGAGCTTCGCTTGAGGTGTGGAGAGTTGTCTCCCCACTTTAGTGGTAAATATTGACCCATAAAGACTCTAAGCCTCAGGCATCTTTTCCACCAGCCAGAATGTTCAATTAATAAGGCTGCCCTCGTAATTTGCAAGACTGTCTAAGTCCAGCTTTCCTGGCTGACATTCAGATTTTAAGCATGTTTCCCAGCCTTCTGTTCACCACTTCTGGCTTTCGCTGACCCACTGCCAAAATGCTCTTTATTTCCTGGTGGCTGGGCAGGCCAGAGGAACAGTTTGAGAGACTACCTTCTTCCAAGTTGTGCAGCAAACTGTTCACTGTGTTCCCTGCTCTTGGCTTCTCCCCAAGATTCTGCAGTGAGGGAAAATAGGAGGATACTGGAAGGACTGTCATTCCACTTGTGTGAAGCAAGGGCATAGGCACCTTCACTGGCCTTTCCTTGTCCTCAAACCAACATCTCCATTAACAGACTGGAACTGAGTCAGTGTCCCAGGCCAACAACGAAGATTATGGCAGATCTAGATGTGGACATCCCACCTGTCAAAATCGATACCTTATGCTGCAATGACAAATTCTGCTTCCAAGGGAGAGGCAAGAAACTCAGTACAAGATGGTCCACATAACTCAGCAGCGTCAAGATCAGTGCAAGTTGTAAAGCAGATTGAAAGCAAAGTGGAAAACCACACAGACAGACAGACAGACATTGAGCTACAAGCAGCAACAGAATCAAAGAACAACAGGATGGTCCTCTCTGAGTCCAAGGCATAGAAACCCACCCACCCACCAACCTTCCTTGATACACAAGAGATGAAACAGCTTTCCTTTGGATTAAGGATTGCTATCTTATGTCCCTCTCCATCATATATGATTCACGTGCTTTGGGAAAGCTCTAAAGAATGTACTAACTTTTTGCCAAAAGCCCTATATAACTAAACAAGGGAAAAGCCATAGATTCATATGTACAGCTGAGATCTAAGCAAACGCCTAAGATCATTATTAATTTATTTTTTCTGCCTATTAATAGATTCAAAACCATTGTAATACTGTACCATAAACATTCTACATATCCAAATAAATTTTAACTGTATATTTCTGGCCACCAACACGTCACAAAAAATAATTTACAAAAAAACCCACCATTTTATCCTTAATTCATCTATCAAAGACATTTATTTACTCCAAAATATTTCTAAGTCATCAGTTATAAGTGAAATCACCAAACTATCTTTGAAGACTCACAATCTAATAAATGTTACTCTAAGCCGAAGAAGGTGGGGGAAAAAGAACAAAAAAACCCAAAAACCCCACACTTTGCTAGCGTACTAGTATACTTAAAAAAAATATCCACAGTAAGGAAAGAAAATTTACTTTGGAATCAAAATAGAATCTTGTGCTTTACACTGAATCTGTTATTCAAATCATATGGAAATTTGAAGTGACATTTAAAAATAAAGTGATGCATTAGCTGTGCAGAATTTTACCTGAAAATCATGGAAGCCTTTCTGGTAACTGAAAACAAAAAATGACAAAACTAATGAAACATTACTTGTTATCAACTGAAGTCTCATGCTTCCCTATTTATCCTTTTTAAGTTCTCATGTTCCCCCTACATGTTGTGTGAGTCCTGTGCTCCCTCCTCCCCTCATCTGAGCACTGGCTCACCAAGGCTGGCCATGCAAGTGGCCACAAACCCTCGGGCTGGATCAGAGCTCCCCATGCCCTGACCGTGTGACACCTACACAGCCTCACACTCCTGCTTCCCAGAACAAATCAGGAGCCTTAGCCCTGTCTCAGCAGGGGCACAAGTTTGGCCATCATATCTCACTACTGGCAGAAACATTTTATGTTTCAAGTCACCACTTTCCTGTTAAATTCAGCTGGATGTAGCTAACAGTTTTAGAAATTGAAGAGAAAAATAAAGTCCCTTTAACTCTGGAATACTTTAAGCTGTGCTGATTCAAGGTCACCACACAAAGCTTTGCTAGACAAGATATTTTGGAGAAAAAAAGAGACAAGTATATGGTACCTCTCAGTTAATACACAACAGCAGCAATGTGGTTTTTTAAATGAATTTTAGGTGGAATGGGTGCCTCACAAGTGTATGCACTTGATAGATTTTGATCAGAGTTTTGCAGTGACAATACCTAAAGAAATTTCTTCATCTGTTAAAACACTAAATTTGGGTATGCTTTAGTCTTCATCTCCACAGTCACAATGCACCAACAGTGACTTTATGCTCAGTCATTTGTAACACACACACAAAAAAGCAGAAAAAGAAAAAAACCCAAACAACAGCAGCACAAAACAGTCAACAGAAAAAACAGAGAAGACAGTTTTAATGGGTCAACGTTTTCCTCAACACTTTCTGATTTAATCTGGCATAAACTGTAATAGAACTGAAATAGTGTATCAGACCTCTCAAGATTCAAGACCTAAAACAAGATAGAAATAAAAAGCATAAAAAGCAATACAACACATTTGAAATTTGTACAAACAAATCAAAAACAATACCCAAAAACCCTAAGTTTCTATGGCTCCAAGTCAAACTACAGTTTTTAATCCAAAATTACTTTTACATATTTACTGATTCCAACCAAAAACCTAGATCTGATTTTTTTGCCCCCTAGTCTCTGGAGCATAACTGCATCACAACAATCATCTACTCATTTGATTTGAAAGTATCAAAAATACCATAAACTGTTACTGATTAACTGCATTTACTTCTGTTTCCATGACCCCTTTACAGCACTTCAGTTAGGTGTATGAAAGAAAAACAAAATCTCAAAATTCTGAAATATTTTACTCCTTATTTTTTCAGACTTCCTGAGTGTAGATCTGAAAATCATAAATAACATATGGTACAAAAATCAGTAATTAAAAAAAGACATTAGTCAATTAAAAATGCAAAGGAATGTTTGATTAGTCTGAAGAGCACACATATGCCAAACCTAGTTTAAAAGAGTAGCTCATAATATCACAGCTTTAAAACTGAATTGAGATTTGCTTTCATTTATGCTAATTTTTAATTAATCTGCAGGGAAAACCAATCAAATAAGTGATAGTGAAAAACTCTTTTGATGTTCTACTTGTTAGTGCAACTGATCTGAGTTTGAAAGGCTGATCTTTCACTGGATAACAACTGAATCCAGCAGAGCAGGCAGAGATCATTCCTCAGAATGCAATCTAATAAGCAAGGTCAAAGGGAGGAAGTTAGGAAGGGACTGAAGAAGTTGTTACTCCTGTTTGGCTACAGCTTCAAGGACAACGTTTTCAGTTTCTCTGAAAGGTCAGAGTCAGTCCAGCAGCACCAGCATGCACACACTGGTCAGCCAGCCCGACGGGCAGTAGTTATTCAAATCCATCTCTGCACTAAACCTTTACTTGCCCTGAAGTGAAGAACAGTTAGACTTTGAAATTCCCCAGAGTAGCAGCAATACTTAAACTTATTCAAGAGCAGGACCGTTGGTTGGGATGCTGAACCTGAGTCCTCATGGCAAATGACACCATCTCACCTGATTTGAAAAGCAGAACTTCTGAAAAGGGCGTTTCCTGGAGTCTCTTCCCCTACATTTGCAACTATGAACCACTAAACTTTCTGAACTGACAAGACCACAGTAAACAACATCGGCTGTGTGGTGAGCAAAGAAACCAATTACTTGCTTCAATTTGATTGAAGATTATCAAGATAATTCTCAATAAACAACAGATGCTTACTGAGATAGTAACAGATGTTATCTTACATTCCTATAGAACCCTGTTATTGTATACATGATACTTTAAAGTGAGAGGAAAAGTAGCCATAGAAAAGGGTAATTTTAAAGCAAAAATTAATACAGATCAAATTCTGTATAACCAGTACTTCTTAAGCATTACTACCTCTAATGAAAAGCTTTCCTCAGGAAAGAAACTGGTTCACATGCTTTACATTTGACACCTTTCTCTGCTGACAAGTTTGTACAGCTACTGCTCTCGGCCCTAGCAAAACCAGAGTATTTTTGAAGAGAAATGCTGAATAAGTAGCAAGACTAGGTAATGTTTTCCTATTCCCCTGAGGAGGCTGATTAAATTATATGAATGAAAACTGCCTAACTTTGGTAATCCAGGGACTTCTACTATTTTTAAAATATACCTGCTTTTGAATCTGTTACTATAGAAGATGCATAACTTCACAGAAGAGCTCTGGACAGGTTCCTCAGCAGATGTCAAATGACCTGCACAATGGAATCAGCAGAGTAAACTTACATTCACATCTGCTCACAATCACTTTTCAAATATGAAGCACATACCACCCTAAAACTGCCTAAAAAATATTTAGTTGGAGTGTGAATTACTGATACAGTGCTATTTCACAGATCACTTTCCGTGGTGCATCATGCTCCGAGAGTAAGCTCTAATTTAGGAGCCACCAGAGTCAGAAAATCAGCATGGTTTTTTCTTCATGCCCTCCTGCCTCAGGTGTCTCTGCTGCACAGCAAAAGCCACATTGATTCACTCTACTTCACTGAAGTAGTGGGCAAGTTTTATTAATATGCATTTTTCCCTCAAAGCAGGACTGGCTCATTTGCACAGCAACAGTTTGGGGTTTACAAATTACTCACTATTCACCACTGCTGCAACTCTTTAATAATTAAGAAAGCTATTTCTACCGGTCAGAAAAGCAGTGGGTGCAAGATTTACTGCCTAGGCCCCTCAGGAAGCACTTGTGACATAGCAGTATGCACAGTAGCAATCAACATGCTAAACAGCCTTCTCCTAGTTTGAAACTTTCAGTTCTATTATTTAATTATATTTATTAACAAAACTGGCTATTTCAAATTTTTTTTTCCTCCTATACCAAGTCATGGAATGTTGGATGAGATTTGCTAAAGGCAGTTCATGCTGTGAAACTACACTTCAAAAACCAAGACTTGGGGCAGAAGTAGTTTTAGCCCTACTTCTGTCAAAGTCTCTCAGTGGCCAAAGGTGTTTTCTCTACCTATTTTCACTGATGATCCATTTCCATACACAGAATCACACACTGGTTTGGGTTGGAAGGGGCCTTAAAGGGGCCTTAAAGCCCCTGACTTGGGCATCTTCCACTAGACCAGGTTGCTCAGATGTCTATCGCACACGTGCAAAATAACATTTAATACTGATGGTGAATCTCAAAGAATGAGAAGAGTTGAGTCATCTTCTGTTGGATACATTTAAAAAAACTGTCACAGAAAAATACTGATTCAGTAAATGACCTCCTTCACTCTGCAGCATTAGTGAACCATACTCTAATGAACTTACTGGCACAACATGCCAGCAAAAATACTTGCTTCAGATGAAGCACATTCAGATTTTTCACACTTATAACCATCAACCATAGAATGAAAACATTCAGTCACACAACAGTTTTTAGCTAAAAAGCACTATTCTCAGCATAGAACTTCATACAGAAAACAGAACACCAGTAAAACTACAAGACACTTAAACATGCAAACACAGTAATGTACACATTATCTTGCTTCAGCAAAGACAAAAAAACTTGCAAATGCCTCTTCCTCAAAACTCTCCTCAGAAAACCACCAAGTTTAAATTCTGTGAGGCAAATCATGTAGATCATTAAATTCACTCAAGATTATATCAAATTTGCTGGCATCAAATCTGTTTACAGAATATAAAGAATTACCAAAGCCACCTGTTTCAGAAGTTTAGTCCATAGCTGCATTTTTTCCTTGCTTATTACCCAAGTGCTCTTAAAAGAACATTTCCTTACTGAGAAACAGAATTTTTGTACCATTATATTTAATTCACAAAAATGGAAGCCAATCTTAGAAATAGTTTCTATGCCTTTAAAATAAATTCTTTTACACTATTAAAAACAAAACAAACAAAAAAAAAAAATTAGTGACAATTAAGGACTGTCAAGAATTCCATTTGCACATATAGTCACGTTACAAGAACCAGAGCTGTAAACAGCCTGTCTGCAGGGAGATACCTGTAGCTTTCACCAGAGCAGAGAGGAATTATCCAGCAGCAGTTGCAGTTTGAAAATTCATAAGCTCAAGGTAGACATGTTTTGTAAGGCTCTGTATAAAAACGTAAGTCACAGTGCAAGCAAACTGAATACCTTGGCTATACGATAACGTTGTGATCTACAGCAACTTTCAAAAAGCAAAGTATAAAACAAAACCAGGAGCGAGCTTACACGACAGCGGCATCTCACGAAAGATGTAAATGCAGTGCTATTCCTAGCCCCCATCTCAACACAGCCATGGATATTTTTCCAGCTTGACTGGATTTTCCCCCTCCCTAATTGCTAGTTTTAACTAAAGCCAACGTAGATTAAGAATCAACCCTAAAAGCAGCACAGCGAGTGTGCAGCAATTACGTGCAGAAAGGCATGTGACATTTTGTATCAAAAGCAGACCCTAGAAACGCTAAAATGTAGATACCCCTTCCAGCAAACAAAACAACTGCCCGTCTGCCGCTGGTGCCCCGCCAATCCCCAACACCGCACACACACATCCCAAATCCTCCTTCACTCCTACGTCCTCTGCGGACGATGACTCGGACTCTCCAGAGCCCGCATTTCGCCCCGCACAGTCCGCAGGTCCCCTGTGGGGCTGGCAGACGGGGCAGGTGAAGCAGAAGGGCGGCGGGGGCAGCGCCGGCAGACGCAGCGCTCGGGTGCAATGGAGATTCCAACGCCGAGCGGCCGCTTCCTGCGGCGGCTGGAGCATCCCGGCGGGCACGGGATGGGCACCGCGTCTCCCGAGGCAGGAATGGCAGCGCTGCCCCCGCAGCTCAGCCCCGCCGCCCATCCCGGCCAGCAGCCGCAGCCCCTCGTCCTGCCCCCGCCTCCGCGGTGACCCCGAGCCCGCCGCAGCCCCTCACCGCAGGCACCCTGCGCGCAGATGGTTTTTCCGCACACTCCGCCACGTTTTCCAGGCGGACACAGCCCCCTCCGCTCCCCTCCGGGCTTAACGAGCCGGTTCCAGTGTCTGCGCCCCAGCCTCTCCTTGCCGCCCCCTCCTCCCCT
>WBNO01025858.1:66498-89698 GCA_013400575.1 Peucedramus taeniatus | reverse complement strand
CTTTGTCTAAAAAAATAATATTTTTCAAAATAATTTTGTTTTCTTTTTATGAAGTGTCCTGTGAATTATAATTACAGCAAAAAGAAAAGGTGGAGTAATCATACATATGATTGTTTCAATACAGAGACCCTTAGATCCCCTTTCATGTCACTGGATCCCAGCACCTTGAGTACAGAATGAATATCTACAGAAGCTAGGCTGAAGTCTATGTCACTATTTAATAGACTGTTATTATTGTAACATATGGCAGCTAGAACAACATACTTGAAATGAAAATACTAAGGGAGGGGCCTCCTTATTTGAAAATATTAGTGCCTTTATGTTGTATTTCTAAAGATGAGCAAATGTTATATTTAGACCTAAGAAGCAAGAGGGCATGAATTATTGCACACTAATTCACAACTAATGTGTTGCTGCGAATGAAGCTAAAGGCTGAGTGCAATCAACTCTGTTCCATCAGTACAACATTAATTCGCACACTAGAAGATCTTACTGCACTTATAAAAATATTATTCCAAAAGGTCACAGAATCTAAAAATAAATGATAATGTAACCAGGGTCAAGTTCCAAGAATTATTATCAAGCACCAGTTTGATCTATATATTTTAAAAATAAACACATGTATCACAGAGAACTTGTGTGCACATTAGCCAAACCTAAGCATATTCCCGATTTCAGCAATAAAGTTGCATGTAAAATCTGAATATGGAGTTCATGACCATACATGGAAAATAAAACAAAATATGCCTGCTGCATCTGTTCAAACTGGTATAAATCAAATGGATACAACACAACATTTTATTCAGATATGATATTTGTGAAGGACACATCTGGATGTACTTCCAAGCATTATGGACTACCCAACTTCCACATGCCCAGGCCTAAGGAAAATCCTGGTTTTGTTTGGTATTCCATCAACAATTTTGGAGTTTAAATACCTGGACACATTTTCGGGGAAGTGTTTTGTTGCATTTTATATATTTCTGTATTTTATGTATTTTTGTTTATACTGTATTAATTATGCTACACAAACGAAATATTTTATGGGGATTAAGTGTGGTTTTAGGGAACTTAATGTAACTTTCTTCTAATGTTTAAATATAAAGTATGCATTGATTATGGCATCTTCTGGTGTTTACATATTTTTAAAATAGGTTTGAAGAATATTTTCAGGTATTTGTTTAACCATGTAATGGTTTCTGTTATGGAATAGACCAGGAACTGGTTAAAAACAAGCTGTGAGGGACCTTTTACAAAGGATAACTGGGGTTATGACTTTCCTGCGGCTGCAGAGGCTGTCTTGTCTTTCTTCTTTTATTGGGACTGACAAGAAACAGAGCAACAGAGAAAGGCTGTGCATTTGTTCCATTTGGAGGTCGGTCCTAGAGAAATGGTAGCTCTAAAAAATAGCCTTTAGGGAGAGAAAAGTTTTGAATAAGCTTAGGGTCTTCAGGTTAGTGCTGAAGAAAACAAAGATTTGAAAAACTACAATTCAGCAATTGAAAGGAGATTTCAGATTCTAGAATTTAGCTTTGCCCAGGAAAGAAAATTAGTTACTCCAGAACTCATGTTAATATTTCTATACATTCCACTTCAATATATTTGCACTTCAATATATTTTCAATCACATGAATGTGAATCTCAATACTAATCTGAAGACTAATCCAATTTTTAATGTTTCGTTCTAAGCCCAAGTGCCTCACAATGATAATTGAATTTTCATTAATGATACTGTATCTGCTGAGAAGTATTTGAAAAATTTTGTGTGTGCTGGAATTTCATTAAGGGTATTGGGACAATTACACTGATTTAAAATTAATCAGATTTGTTCTATCGAAGGAAATTTTTAAATTTTAAGCAGTTCTTAAAAGGAATATTGATTTATCAAAATAAAGCTTATACCCTGCATCCTCACCACCAAGATTCACACAATGTAGAATGAAAACTACTTTATTATGGACAGTGGATTTATACTGACATTAATCTACACAATATTGGATTTATTTCATTAAATTTCTTTAATAAGATTAAACTAATTAATGCCAGACATAAATAATTTAATAAATTTATGTACTCTTTTAAGAGTGAGATGTGGTAGTAGGAAATAGCATAATGTTCTTGTGGTAACTTAGCTGTTGTACTAATATTTGTGAAAGGTTTCTTAAGAGTCACTTAATGTGATAGAGAAACCAACTGTCCTACTCAGTTAAAACATCTCTTAGGTAGAGCCTAACTGTATCCATTCTCCACTAAAATTTTTTTGTGTACTATTAAATAGGTAGGAAATTCCTAAAGACAAAATATAGACAAAATATTATTGGTATTACACTAAAGAAAATGACTGTGTGCCTGACAAGAGAAAGATATGTCAGAAGATGGCAGAGCTGTGCCACGTGAGTCAAAGGGCTGAAATTTGTTTAGAGCCCTTGGGGAGCTAATATCAGGTCTCTTCAGAGATGAAAAATAATAATTAAACACTGCTTATCAATTAATGCCAACTTATGGGAAAGTCTTACACTTAGATTAAGTGAGGAGATTGGGTTGCTTGAAAACAGCAAGAAAGGAGAAAGAAAAGGACTATGGAATAATGAAAGATGCAGGGAAAAAGCAAAAATAATTAAACAGACATACACTTACAGAGAGTTGGAGCACTCATATTTCTAATTAGAATTTCAGTGCAGGAGCCCAGTTTAACCTTAGGGAGCCTTATAGTGATGCATGTCACTCAATCTAATACTGATATACCAGCTTGAATTTTCATATTACATTTAGAAGGATGCTGTTTTTTATACACATAACATATTTCAATTTTAGGGGCAATGTAGTGGCTGTCTATAGTATCTGCTTGGGAGAAGAGTTTTTTTATTGAAAACCTCTAAACTGACAGTTAATTCCTTTTTTTCTCATTCTTACATCATTATGAATGCATGTGTTTAGTTCCCTTATCACTTGAACTGCAAAAAAAAATCTCGTATTTTTGAGGTATTGTATACAGTGTTGTCATTATTTCAAAGGCAAGTTTTTTTCAATATATAACATATCCAGATAAAGCACAAAACCACTTAAGCATTTAACAGGTGAAGAATGTGTCCCAGTGAAATGGCCATAATGATACTACAAAATCTGCATCCTCTACCAGTTTCCAACCTCTGATGAAGCCTGTAAATTGAATGACTGAAAGAGCAGTCAGTAGATCAGGAAGATAATTAGACAAACTAAAAAGTTCTGGAAAATATTCTACTCCACAGAATATTTCCTTAGAAATTCTAGCTAAAAAGAGCAGCTGAAACTTTTTAAATATAGCTGAAAATGTAAATTTCACAAACAATATTTGGGTTTTATCTCGATTTAGACTGATGGCATCTTTACCTCCTCTTGTATTGTGTAAACTGTCCTGTACATATCATTCCCTTTGAGCAAAATTCTTCCTAGTTACTTCACTACTTAGACAAGTTTTAGTCAAGTTTCATGGATGGCAAGTAGGGTTGTGCTGGAAGGGTTAATTTTCCATTTCCCCACCAACAATGCTCAATGGGGCATATGTGCTGCTGGTCATGTGATGCAATTACAGCTGACAGCCTGTCCTGTCCCCTGAACAGCTGGGTCTGATCCTCAGATTAACGTATTTAAAACCGTAAAATCTCTGTAAGTTGTAATGATCAAGAATGACATCACTTTTTAGAGTATATCCCATATTCCTACTGACCAATACTTTTCATGGGAAATTAGTGGTTTACGCTCAAACAAAACAGAGAAAAGTAACTAATGAATTACCTATCACCTGTGAATTTTATAAAAATATTTGGTTTGCAATTTCATGCGTCTTTATTCCTATTGATGAATTTTTAAAATTACCCTTCTTTAAGCCCCCAGAATGTTTACACGGTCCTTGCACACTAACATCTGCTAAGCTTTTTTTTTTTGTTCAAGAGGAATAATTCATGCCTCTTGAGTTTGCACACGTTTCCCATATGTCTAGAAAATCATATGCTATCACTCCTTTCTTGTCAAAGGTTTTAATTCTCCATACATTTATCAAGGAAGAAAAACTGCAAACGCACTTTATTTTCACAAGTTTTTCACCAACCACTTTACATTTTGAATCCCTATACATTTACAAAATTGTTCCCATGGAAACCAGAAGGAAATTTTCTCTACAATATTCTTGATGGATAAAATGAAAGTAAAAACTTATTTAATAATTTTAGTGAAAACTTTCAGCATTTCAGTTCTAGCTCAGATTTTTAAGAATATATTTTGAGTGTGGTGTTGGGGGATTAATAGTAGGGAGCTCTTTTAACATCCATGAAAAGAGTCAGATGCTAGCATACTGCTGCGGGCTCAACACAGTCCCACCATGACTTTTCTGCCAGTGGTGTGCTGGTGACAATAAAACTTCAGAAGTTCTGATTTGAACCACAGACCTTAAGTTTTTGAAACAAGTTTTTGCCTTCTACATTACTAGCTTGGATCAGAGGAAAATTCATTATAGAGTTTGCTTTACAGGAGAAACCCCAGTGACATCATGTAGGCCCTTACTGATGAGAAAGAAATGGCATCCTATCACTTTTGATTTTTTCAACTTTCAAGTTCCATGGACTCAAGAAGTTACACATGACTAGCGTGGTAGGTGAGGTGAGAGCAATAGATGTCTTACATAGACTTCAGTAATACTTTTAGCACTATCTCCCACAAGATTATCCAGGAGACACTGGTGAAGTAAGGGCTGGACAAACAGACAGTGAAGTGGATTAAAAACTGACTGAATGAGTTCAGAGACACAACATCTTGTGTGAGGCCAGTATCTAGTGGTGTACCCCATGGATCTATACTAGGCCTGACTCTTTTCAGTGTCTTTGTCAATGAGCTGGATGATGGGGTAGAGTCTACCCTCAGAAAGTGTGCTGATGACATAGAATTGGGAAGAATGGCTGATACACCAGAGGTGTGCTGCTATTCAGAGGGACCTTCACAGGCTGGAGGAATGGGCTGACAGGAAGTCACTGACCTCGTGCAGTTCAACAAAGGGAAATGCAGTGAGGAACAACCCCATGCACCAGTATTATGCTGGGGACCAAATAACTGAAAAGTAGCTTTGTGGAAAATGACATCCAGGACCCAGTGAACACAACACTGAATGTGAGGCAGCAATGCACCCTTGAGGAAAAGATGGTTAATGGTATTATGGACTGCAAGAGGACAACTGTTGTCACCAGGTTGAGGCAGGTAATCCTTCCCCTTTATTCAACACTGCTGAGACCTTCTCTGAAGTATTGTATCCATTTCTGGCCTACTCAGTACAAAAGAGACCTGGAGCTACTAGAGAGACATCAGTGCAGGGCCACTAAGATGGTTAAGGCACTGGAACATAGCTTCTAAGAGGAGAGGCTGAGCAAGATGAGACTCTTTAGCCTGGAGAAGAGGTGGCTTGGGGTGATCTTATCAATGTATTTAAATACATACTGAAGGGGGGGCTCAAAGAAGACAGATCCAGGCTCTCTTCAATAGTGCCTGGTGATAGGAAAGTGGGCACAAACTGAAACACAGGATGTTCCATATGTGCACAACATTACATGTTTGTTTTTTTTTACTGTGGGGGTGACTGAACAATGGGATACGTTACCCTTGGACATTGTGGAATCTCCATTCCTGAACATGGTCAAAAAAAAAAAAAAAGAAGGATTTTTGGCACGGTCCTGGGCATCCTGCTCTTGTTGGCTTTTCTCAAGCAGAGCAGTTAAACCACATTACCTCTAGAGATCCCTCCCAAAATCCTCTGATTCTGTAACTGTGATCTGTCAACTTAATTGCTAAAACCTGCCTTTTGGCTTTTGTGAGTGTGCAAACAACTTGGTCCAGAAACAGCTTTAACAAAAACTTTCTATTGAGGATTCAACTATACCTAACTTTTGCTCCTAAGATCACATTCTGCAAAGTAGGTCAACCTAGATACATGAAAGAAAGGTACTGGTATGACGTGATATGTGAACATGTAGTCAAGAGAAGATGCTTGTTTTATATATATTTTACTTTTGTAAATTATAACTAAGCTGATCTCTATTTTTTAAAGCTTCAAAACACAAATAAGTTCTGATAATAAAAAGGTAAGAGTAGGGGATCAGAATGAAGTGTAAGATATGTAAAAGAGTACTCATTTGTAAGAGGAAAAAAAGCAATGTCAGTAACATATTCTGTTAAGAAGGCTTTTGAAAAGCTTCATCCTCTATAGTAACATTTCTTTTCCCCCAACAAATCTACAATTTCTCAGGTTGCAATGAGTCATGTCATGTAACTGAATGTGTCACATCCAACTGCGATATGATGAGAAACAACATAACAAAAAGTGACAAGATTTAACATGACAAGTAAGAATGAAATGCTACAGTGGTAAACACCAGTTTTCAGCAATTTGGTATGTCATGTTTTTTAAAAAGGACACCTAACAGTATGGTTCTCATATAATAATCACAGCTCCTGACAAACAGAATTACTTAGTTTTCAATGATTCATGTTTTCAGACACCCCAATGGTTATTATATTTTGATACGCAGCTGAAAGATGGATTTTTGGCTCAATTAACACTGATATACCCAAGAAAATGAACCATCATTGGGAGTTTAAAACAAAGGTGTTTCCTGTAATCAGCTGAAATGGGACAAATTTGTTTAGCCAATAATTGCAGTTTATATTATTGATAAGGAGAACTGCTTAGAAGAATAATGTCACTGCTCACTTCACAGTAGCTTGTAACAGCATACGATTTCTTAGTCATGTCAGGTATAAGCTATCATCTGCTAGGAAAATTTCCAGGTAATGAAAAAGTAAAAATAATTTCAAATTCATCAGTGCAGATATTGAAAACTGAACATTTTAATTCAGACTAGAACCAAAAAGACAAAAACATTAAATCTGGGAGGCAGAAAGGGAAAAAACCAAATTGGGAAGAGTAAACAAACTTATGGGAAAAAAGTCTCATCATAGAAATTTTTATTTTGAAAAGTTTCAAAATACTAGCTTAAAATTAGTATTTCTTATTTTTGCAGCATAAAAAGTATATGAAATATAGGTTACCTAGTAAACTGCTGATATGTCATAGCATGAAACTGTGGTTGAAATAAAGAAGGAAATGTGTTATTGCTCTGAATTAAACCTTTTCTGGATCACAATGTCCTTGTTTTACTGAGACAATTCCTTTTGTGACACTGAAAGTGTAAAACAAAGACTTTTTTATTAGAAGCAGAGATCCAAGTAGTTCCCTCAAAGTGGTTGGAAATATTTGCAGTCATCTAGTTAATGATACAGAAATCTATGCAAACACTGTCTATCCCATGCTTGTTCTACAATTTTTTTTTTTTTTTCATTCTTAAGAACTTGATAGTCTAACAAAATAAACTGTGATTTTCACTACAGGGTACTTTGTAGATTGTAAGAAGCAGATAGATCTTAAAATGTGAGTAGGTCTGGTTCTCCATTGTTGCAAGATCAAGTTTTTGACCTCTCTGGTGTTTAGCAAAGTTTGTCATAAATAGAAAAAGGAAGTTCAAGGATTTCTGATTTTCAAAATCCTGAAAAGAATATTCTTTCTTTATTCATTTTTAAATTTTATTTAATAGTAAACTCACTCGAAACTACCAAAACTCTTGTATTCTGTAAACCTTTTTGCTACCAAATGGTAAAGACAAAGAAGCTAGAAAAATACCCAAGAATCACTACTGCAATTTAATTGCATCCTTGGTGCCTCTGAGGATGATGCATGCATCACCTTCAGTGAACAAGCATCTGTCTGGGTGTTTTTTGTATTTTGCAATTACAATCAATGATATGGAAGTCCTAAAAAAGTCTTTATTGCAGTGGAGTAATTTATTTGAGTATGGTCACTGGTGAAAAGTGCAAAAGCAAATTCACAAATAAAAAAGGAATTGATTCAAACTTCAGATCATAATAATAAAGTTTACATTCACTACCAGAAAGGAGCTAATGAAGCCTTTGAAGAACAAGAACTATCAAGACACAAACCATTTTTACTTAGATCCTGACTATGATTTTTCCCTTAGATGATCACAAAATGCTGCAGCTGTGCACCTAATTTACAACAGACCAACCTTACACACAAGCCATAGGGCAAGGAACTTGGCCAAAGTGCCTGACAATCTTAGTAGAGAAATGTGAGCAGGTGTCCCTTGAGAATCTAAACATTAGTAAATTGAGACAATAATTTCCATTGTGTGTGGCATTTAAAGTTCTGGCATTACACTCTTTGTCTGGAAAGAAAAGAAATGCAGACTAGAAGTTTGCCAGACTTAGACAGAGGTAAATATAAACTATACTCCTTCCTTCTATTACACATTCAGGATTGCAGAAGCTCCCTTAGGCTTACTGAAGGTAAAGTGTGTCAGAATAATCAACAAGAGCTCTCACATTTTGAGAAATGCCCGTGTTTTACAGCTAGGCAGTCACACTTTCAGGCAACAGTATTACTGCTGTGATTACAATACACTGCAGTGTTACAGGTCACTAAGCCATAAGGTATTCAAGCTTTTTCCCCTTCAGTTTGATTGTATGTAGCTAGGAGAGACACATGCTAGATATAAAATCCAACTCTGATCCACCAGTCTGTGAGTAATGTTTAGGTCTAAAAAAGATGTTCCATTTAGGTGCCATAATTGTCAAGTACTGATAGCGCCTACCACAGATGGGGAACTGGTATGGCCATAGCTCCTATCAGCTGCAGCTTTCGGTGCTGCTTCCCCATCCTCATTGCCAGGATTGCCTCTGCTGACACACCACAGTTGTGTTGTTACTGCTGCTTTTCAGACTCTGTGTTTGGAGCAAGAGCTCACATCGGAGCACTTATCTGGTTCTCTTCTTGAGAAAAGGTCTAGCATGTGTTGTCAGTATCTGTTCATTTCTTAGAGGTTTTCCAAAGAATTATGGTTAAGTTCCTCTATCTATCCATAATTTCCATGAGCTGCCAGAAAGCTTTTGGCACTCCCCCAGAAATATGCTTCCACAAGTTCTGCTAAGATTCTCAGAGCAGATCTGCCTACCTAGAGAAGAATATCAGAAGATGAGCTGAAGCTGTACAGCTAATGTGGAAACAGTGTACCATTGGCTCCTAAATATGAAAGTACACCAATGTTATAGGCTCTGCAACACAAGTCCAAGATGGCTTAGCTTTTGATTGTATCTTTCAGGGAATATTTCCCAACTTTTCCTAAAGCCGTGCTGCCATACAGGAAAGAATACAAAATTCAATGTATCTATAAGAACATGAAAATAGGAATGGGGTTCTCTGCACCAGGAATTTGTTTGTGTGGGAAGAAGGACCTTTGGATTCTGACGTCTGTAGTTAAGATCTTGTATTTTCCATGGACTTGTCATTAATTAAAATGTATGGAGGAAAGGGGAGGTAGCAGACTATTTAAATTAATTTTTAAATGGGAATTGGACTTTCCACATTAGTGTGCTCGTCATGAAAAAAATTATTTTGATACTCAGTAGCAAATTATTAACAGAGTTAAAAAAATTACATGTATTTTAACTTATACATCTCCAGACATTTTCTACCGTCTTGGAATTTGAAATTTGATGTAGACTGCAGAAATATAAGGCCATGAAATGGCCAGTTCTTTGATGGAATTTTTGCTTGGAGTTTAAGCATACTCTTAGTTCTCAAAAAAAAAAAAAAAAAAAAAAAAAAAAAAAAAAAAAAAAAAAAAAAAAAAAAAAAAAAAAAAAAAAAAAAAAAAAAAAAAAAAGAGCACTTTTAAGGGGCTTAGAAGGTCACTTCATAAAAGGCTTAGTTTATCATGATCCTTTTCTGTCTTGCACTTTCCATGCAGACAGGAAGAAAATGAAAGTGAACATTCTTGTTAACTGTGCACACTTTTGATCCCTTTACTTATTCTTCAGCAACAAATTTGCAAAATGAGGATACAAAGTGATGTTCATTACAGATTAGAGTACTCTTATTTCTGTGTAGGATGATCTTGAGACCCGTATTTTATAAGCCCACTGTCACACCAAAAGGAAAATACAATTTTAATTCAATACTGATTTTTTGAAATGCCAATTACAATGCATAAGATATGGGCATAATTTCTAGTTGTTTGAATAGTATTTTGAGTTCTTCTAGATCACTAATCCTACTGTCCTATATACTTGAATAGTGTTTAGAAAAATATGAATCTGTGAGGATTTATTTTTAATTTTTTTCATTTTATAACCTCTACTGAAAAGAATGCTTTTAAATAATTTTAAAAATACACAAAATTCTTAATTGCTTTTCTTTTGATATCTCATTAAGTGATTTAAACAATTGGGCGATTTTCAAACAAACATTTGAACTGGCTAAACCTCTATGACATGTAATACATTTTTTCCCCAAGATGTTTCTTCTCATCTCTGTTTCATGAGGTTTTTTTTAGTTTCATACTGGCGATCTGAACACATTCAGACAGTTGTTGGGTAACTTGTGTCTACATGGACCAGGAGTAAACTAGAAAATTCCAAGTCATAATTCTGGCTTAAAACAGTTACAAAAAATATATATATATATTTTGTCCTTTTATATATTATAATAACTATAAAAATGTATTTTATATTTTGAATTAATCTTTATTTTTTATTTGTCAAGCCCGTAGGACCTGTTTCCATATACTTATAAAGAAAGAATATAAATCTAATTTTGTTCAGTCCTTTAATTACGACAACGCTTTCATATTTTGTGTCTCAACTGGACTGCCTAAGCATTTTTTATGATTATTTAAAACTTGAACTTTTCTTTTTGAGTCACGCACATAATTTTTAATCACTAACTGTAGCTCATGCAAAAAAAGTAACAGCTTGCTACTTGTATGAGTCAGAATCTAAACAGAGCTATTTAAAAATCATTTGGAAAATGTGTTATTAGCTAATTAGCATAATGTAGTTATAGAGAAGATATACAATCTAACATGTTTCACTGAATCAGTTCATAAACAAAAACTGCAATTAGCTACTATTTCCTTTGCATTATTATTTTCCTTGAGATCCTATCATATGGCCAAGCGAACCTCACAGTGTTGTCAAACAGATTTCAGATCTGAAATGCCATGCTGCAGTTAGAGCACACCTTTCATTTTTCATGTATTACATTCCAACACTTTCTGCTGAAATATTTGCACCAAATTTATGCTTCATGTCTTAATAACTTTATAATTACTTATATGCATAAGAAAATATATCTTATTCTAGCTTACTATTTCCACTTAAATTACCTAGGTTTAAAATCTGAAACAGTAACATTGAGCAGGAAAGAAGAATTTGTTTTTTGTAGACTCAATGTTGAGTAGAATTTGTGTTGAATTAAACAACACACTTAAACAGGAAAATCAACTGACTTTTTATGGCTATTTTAATTAGTTGTTAGAATTTTGCTCCAAAACTGATTAGTTGTAGCCATTTGATCATCATATGGATTCCATGTGATGTAATAACAGATAACAGTCCATAACTCAGGCTTGACTGGTCTCTGAAATTTTCATTCATCTGTGAACTTTAGCATATCTTACAAAGCTTGGCCACATTCTCCTCAAAGTCAGCAGAGATTGTAAGGTATGTGCCTTCTTTGAGAATCCCTAAGCTCACCTGTAAAACAGTAAGGCCTGAGAGATTTCTGGGATCATTCCTTGACATTCATAGACTATCTCTACATCCTAGCTACACTATGTTTCCTAGGCCTCCAGAGAAAAAGAATGAAAGCTTTTAGCCACCATCTAAAATTTCCCTGATCTATGCAGACTTCTGATATAGTCACATAAGAACACACAGAAACCAGGATAGGGGAGGGAAATTAGAGAAAAGATAGTTACATTATAAATGTAATACAATTTTTGAGTTTGAAAAGAAAGTTCATAACAGTGTAAAAAAGTGACACCATCTGTATTCAGGGTGAATATCACATTTATTTCCAAGAAAAAGGACAAATTTATATTTTAAAAAATCTCGAGGGCACATTGACTGATGTGTTAGTGAAACTTAATATGCTACTGGTGAGGCCAAAGTTTAACCGATTTTAGACTACAGAAGCATCAGGAACATCAAACAACATTCGTCTGAAGCTTTGCAAAGCAAAAAGCAGTATTTTTTCAAAAAATGTAGTATAACTGTAAAGCCATTTTAGAGGAGAATACTACCTGTCACTGGGCATCTGTGGTTATTAAACTGTTCCCAACATGTCATCTTTTGCAACTCTGGCTTATGAAGACAGAAAATAATTAGGGTTTTTTTTTTATCAGAGTTCCCAAGTATTTCATCTTGCAAATATCTAGATTTCCTGGTCTTGTGCCTTGTGTTCAGTGACAGTGCTACAGATGGTCTCAGTAACCTCACAGACAATCTTCTAACTGAGATCTTATCTTGATTCTTCAGATTCCTCCCCAAGGCACATGCTAATTGTTTTTTATGACTGCCTTTCAATATTTTCTAGTAGACAGACAACATCCTGCATGAAGTTGATTGCAGTAAAAATGAAATTGAAGATTCATTTTCCTTAGTTTTTAGGTTAAGTTTTAAGATGAAATGATGAAAACTTAGACATTAATAGAAATGGATATTATAAACAAGAAAAGAAATGCTGAATGTACATCCAATTAAAATAAACAAATGCATTTAATTAAAAAAAAATCAAAAAACCCAAAAAGACATATAGGCAAAGGAAAATATCAGCAGCTGCTGAGGAGGACTCATAATTGTAAAGTGAGCTGAGAGGAAAGGACTGAGGGAATATTAGGGTAAACTCCAAGACTAGTACTTAATGCTCATCATCATCATCATCATCAGGGATTTGCTTCCTTTTGCAATATTGAAATAAATTGACTTCATTGTGAAGAAGGAAGATCTCATATGTGAGTGGATATTCTACTCTTGTCAGTACCTGACCTTCAAATTTGGTCTGTATGGTCATGCGCTAGCTCCGACAGCAGCACAGGATTTTGGTCTGCTGGTATGAAAGACCAATTGGGGAGTTCTTTGACAAAATCATGGACATTCTTATGTTGCTCCAAACAGTACTCCCTCAAGGGGAGCTACAGAACTCTCACTGATAAAGCACTCGTACTGTCAAAACCATCCTTAAACTTACTGTCATCCAAAAGGCCATCTTCCTCCGAGACAAAAAAGACTGGATCTGAGGAGATGAATATGTAAATCACCTTATTAGTAACATACAAGTTATAGTGAATGCCTCTAAACTATATATAAGTAGTTAATAAAAATGTTACTATAGATTTTCTGGGATATTTCTTAGTTTCAGCTTGGACATACCATCAATTTTACATCTTTCATAGCACAGAAACTTTATCTCCAACAGGATTCACCTTCTGGGTTTAGTCTGCCAACCTAGCCACACAATGTATTTTTTTCATAGTCTTTTTGTGAGGAACAGATTTTAAATGATGTAATGAGTAAGCCGATGTTGTGCAGATGACTGGAAACATGGATTCCCTCAGCAATTTCCATCAAAATGCAAAGAATCACTGCTTTCTTATCCAGTTCCTGTGTGATTACCAATTCATTTGGCATCATTGTAATAATTATCACAGTAACTAAAACCCAGGAATTTGTACAAAGACAACATATCCATGCACCTAATCCTATAAAATCATCAACAGTCCAAATGAAACATACCAGACAAACTGGTTTCCAGGTAAAACTGTGTTTTGAAGATTCTCATGATACCATAACAATATAAATACACTTCCCAAGAGTGGGAGACATCACTTTTTAAAATACCACTTAAATACGACATAAAAATTTATATGAAAGAAACACCAAACTCTGCTTGGTGTCTAGAAACTCTTGCTTATATCCTAGAAAATCATTAAAATTATTAATTATATTCTGAAAGATGAACAGAAGGTCGTACTTTGCACCTCAAGTAATCAAAATTAGGAAGCCAGACTCCATCAATTTCCTTGTATAGGCAATGTAGAGAGCTTGTCCCCTGTGAGACCTCCTAACCGTTCTCTGAGATACATCCTGAAAGAATCTCTCCTACATTTGCATTGCACAGAACATATGGAAACTGTCCTACTAAAGCAGGAACTATAAGTAGTAATTTTGTCATCAGATAGAATAGCCCACTTGCCTGTTTCCAGATAAGTAAATCCCTCAGCAGTATGTTATGGAGAAATCACTGGCAGCAATGATTTTTAATTATTGGCTTATTTCACTTCTGTCTTCAACCATGTTGCACAATTGTATTTCACTGAGAGGGCGTAGATGGGACACTACTGCTATCACTACTGTGACTGCTTTTCAGGAGCTCATTACCTCCAGGTGCAAGGAAAACCAATCTCAAAGCCCAGTTTGTGACCCATGTCAGACTGGCATTATCTAGACCCACGGCTGCAAGTCTGCTTCAGAAAAAGTTAATTTCAATGTGATCCCTCCAGCCCTTCAGATCTTGTGTTCCCCTGGATTTGAGAATCGGGACTTTATATAATAAAACTGAAGAGGTACTTGAAGAGGCATTGGGGTTTAGGATTCTTCCTTTTGTTTCTTTCTCTCAGGGAATTTTCTCCCATATGTGCTGCCAAGAGACAGTAATGACCAGGTACTTAAGAGAGACAAAGGAAGTTGCCAAGCTCAGGGGTACTTAGCTGCACTGCTCTCATCTGAGGGTTTCTCTCCGAGGGCAGAGATGCTGTGGGGAATTGGGCTGGGGAAGAAGGGGCTGGGGCAGCTGCTAGCTCCTTCTTGCTTACTCAACATTTGGAAGGGAAGGAGGCTGTAGTCGCTGTGGGAAGAAGAAGTCACCACCACTTCGGGGTTCTGTCTCCTGCCGCCTTCTGTGGTGAGCGGAGCTCTACCGGTAAGAGCGGTTGTTGCACTGGGACTTTATTAACCCTACCTCACCAAACAAAACACTCTTCCCCATCTGCTACAGCTGTGGAGTTTCTGCTACCTCTTGCTGCTGCTCCGGGTGAGCCCCCCCTGCTGTTCCAGCCGCTGCTCCAAGGTTCCCGCTGCAGCCCATTTTCACCATTCAGCCCGTCCGCCATGACCGCGTGGTCCCTCAGCTCACGCCACAGCGCCCCCTGCAGGCGCGGAGGAATCACCGCACCCGCCCCGCCCACCGGGAGCCAGCAGCGCCCCTGCTGGCTGTGCCCGGAACTGCAGCAGAGGGAAGTGCCGCAGCGGGGGCTGGGACGGGGCTCCGGGCTCTGCCTGGCGCCGGTGCCGGAGCTGCTGCCGCTCTTTGCTTTGTCATACGTACTAGTAAAGAACTCCTGTTCTTATATCTTTGCCTGAGAGCTCCTTAATTTCAAAGTTATTATAACTTGGAGGGAAGTGTGTTATATTTTCCATTCTAAGGGAGGCTTCTGCTTTCCTTAGCAGACATATAACCAAGAGAAGAGGAAACACTTTCTCACAATCTAGGAAACCAAAGTATGAGGTCTTCATTCTTTGCAAATGTTCAAAAATAATTCAGACCTAAATTGCTGTCTGGGTCAAGTTATTTTGCACAGGAGCTCTCCAGCTCCATATGGCTAATGCTTTTCAAATACAGCTGCTTTTGAATCTCAGTTGACTATGACTGGATATGTTCCTTATCCAAGTTAAAGATTTCTAATGCTTCATTTTTACTCAGAGAAGGAAATAAAAAAGAGTTACAGCAATAAAAATAATTAGTGGAAAATTTCAAATATCTATAACCTAGAAAAGATGAAGCCATTTTGAAATTAGGCAAGTATGAGACCTGACAAGATAATGGAGATAGATGATTCTCACCCACCTACACAACAGGAGATGAGGATGGAGGGGCTGATAGCAGAAATACTGAAATATATTTTGTAGCATGTTTGCTTTCCTTCTAAGTTTGTAAAATCATCACAGAAATAGCAGAATATTTATAGCAGATAGGTAAGCAAGACTGAAGGATAACAATGATGAGAAAAAATAATTAGGTTCAGACTGCTTTTTATGGATCAGAAATAGGCAACTTGATTAGGAGTTTTTCTCTTTAGACTGTATTTATTCATTGCATATATATTGACTTCTCTGATTTTGTTGAAGGGCTGTAAAGAAGAAGCAAACAATAAAAATACAAATTGGGAGTTCTTTGGAAGATATTTGTTGGGGGGGATGCTTTGCAGAGACTCAGTGTCTTAGCCATTCAGGAAGAAAGTTACACTTTGGAGGAAGTGTTAATTAGCTTTTTCTGTAACTCACCTGAGATCATTCTGCCTAACTCAATACATATTGCCTTGCCTACAATCTACAAAGCCTCTTCCCTGTATCTAGTACTATACAGTACATTAATTTCAGTCAAGGATTGGGAGTGGGTTGTTTTTTTTTTCATTAACTACATGAGGGGTCCCAAACCTGCTATCCAGGTTTTTCAGATGGAAAAGCTATGTTCCTCTGTCAACATTGCTAACCAACCTGCTCACACACGCTAACTCAGGCCTGAGTGGGTTACTGGGAGAAGTCTGTCTACTCTTTCCTAACTTATTCAAGAACATCTTAGTTCTGTTTCTGGCAGCTGCTTAGAGGGTGACCCCTTCATACTCCAGGCCTGCAGCATTATCAAGTACAAGGGAAGAAGGAAGCTTAAAGGAGCATTTTTTAATCTAGGTGAAAGATTAAACTAAACCCTGGTGGAAGAGGCAATGAAGGACTTAACTACGTGATTTCTATCTCAAAATAGGGTAAAATAGGATATTCTCAAATACATGAGATATTCACAAATAGAGACTATATTGTCTAGTAATAAAATCTTAAAGACACTATTCCATACAGCTGAAACAATAACTATTATTGCAGAAAATCCTCTAGACATGGAAAACTGAGGAAATAATTACTTAAGTTTAGATATGAGTTTAAGGGGAAGGATTATATACACTTCAGTAAAGTTTCTGACTGCACATTTCTGTCTGGAAAAGAAACCTTGTTTTTCTTTTCTCAGCAACACACATTTGTTTATTTTTCTCTTTGCTCTTTCACATCTAGAGGTTATTTTTCTTGGATTTTTTTTCAAATGAAACTAATATTTCGCAAAAGAAATTCCCAGTTTTCTAAGGATTTTAATTTCTTGATGAAGTTAGTTATACTGGATATGTTACACAATAAATGGCAATGCTTTGACAAGAAGATGCAATCAGGGTCAAACAATCATGTCTAAATTCATACATGCACATAGATATATGCATTAATAATATTTACTTGCATATATAAACAAAGCTTTTATAAAGCAATGTGCTTATTGAATTGCACATTGAATCTGAACTTGCAAGTGTAATGCAAACTATGGATCAAAACTCTGCTTGAAAATATATAATGGAGGGTGGAAAAACAAGCCCAGCCTAAAAAAAAACCCTGCTATTTTAATTATTATATAAGACATAAATTGGGATTTAGATTATGTTCTACACATTGATTCAAGATAGCCTGAAACTAAAGTTTTTAAGATTTAATTTTCTGTTGCTATTAATGAATATTACAACAGTAGCTGCCCCCTGTGGCTTGGTATAAAAAGCAGTGTATATACCTAGCACAACATTTGCAGACCTCCTCAGTTTTGTGTTTTTAATGTGATGAAAAATTGTACATGTAACAAAGGAAAATGTCATGGTAACTAAAACATTTCCTATACATGTATTTTAGAGGGAAGCTAAATCAAAGGTCTTCAAAGAATTACTAGGGTTCTTTCTAGGAGGTTATTGACAAATATGTAGTTTGTCTTCTGAGTTTGTGCCTCTTTCACAGATTGGTGTATTTGTGATCCCACAGGCAGGAATAAGTGTCTGTAATTCATTTCTCCTTGTTAACTAGTGTGCTTTTGTGTGTAGGATGATTGACAGCAAACTCGGCTTAGTCCCAACGGATGAGCTTGTTAGCAAAACCCTAGCATCCTATCTCTAATAAAGCATATCAGCAGTACATTTTGTCCTATCTATTAGCCTCTCTGTTTCTTTTTTGTGAAAAGCTGAGTGTCCCTTTGAAGCAATGACAAATAAACCCCTGAACTGAAGTGCTAGGCTGCCTTATGGACAGCTGGATAGTAAATGTCACACCGTGTATAGAATGCCTATTATCAGAGTGAGCCATTTGTTCCATTCCTTTCAGTATCTTAATGTAATACAAAATTGCTAAATCAAGCCCCATGTCTGTGACAGAACATAATTAATGAGAAAGCAGGAGCCAATTCAACACTCTTTATTGGGACCTAATTGGCTCAGGCAACAGAGTTGTCACTCAACAAGAGACTTCCTTTAAAGCAATTTTGTTCTTGGTTGTATTACAGAGCCTATTAAATTGTCCCCTCCTTGATCACACAAAGAAGTATCTGCATGCAATAATTAGCTTTTCCAAGGGGATTTTTTTTAACTCTTTCAATAATAGCACATTTTCAAGCACTGCTGGAGGAAACACAGCACAGGGATATGTGCAGCCTCTGGACTGAATAATTGTAATACATGCATTTTGGGAAAGCCTGTGAGGATTGCATCAAAGCTATGGGCATAATGGGGTGGCCTGATTTCAGAGAAGGTTGCAGGTCAAGCTGGGCACCTGATATTGCACTCTGTGCAAACTGTTCAGCTAAAGGAGCAAGTGAAAACGTAGAGGTATGGATTGTTTAACTGAGTGCTTGTTTTCTGACAAAATATTAAGCCACCTTGAGGAATGAGAGGTCCTATTTCCCGGTGCCAGTATCTGCAGATTCTGATACCACCATGAGCAGCCATTTATTTGAGTAAGAATCAAAGCCTGGGAGTCTTTTTTCAGTAATTATCCATCAGAATTTCCTGAACTTTTTGTCTTAATCAGTAGATTATAGGAGAGTAAACTGGGACGTCTGTTAGTTTTAAGAGATTATTTTTTTGCTACCCAAAGAACAAATGTCACACTTTGGAGTTAAGCAATACAAAAATTGTACCTAAGGAAGAAGGAATTCTAGAACATGGTTCTGTAACCTCCAAAAGCATAGATTTCTACAACTAGTCAAAGACAACTTACTCAAACACAAAATACATCACTGATTGAAGTTCAGTGATTTAACCACCATCAAAAACGTTCCGAAATGTTCATTATGTCTGTAGCTAGAAAAATTTAACATATTTTCCAGAAAATTTCAGCTGCAGCCACTAAGCATCCATAAGAACTTATTTGAAAGCCAGACAACAAAATGGGAGGGATCCTGAACCAGTTGAATATTTCTGTGTTTAGAAAGGCTTATCATAAGTTGAACTTCACATTTTCTACTCAGTTTAGAGTTAAAGATAGTATTAAAGTGAAGGACATGGCCCATGGTTTTTCTTAAAATTCTCACATAACATCCTGTATAACATATTAATAGATATGTAAATTGCTGTATTAGTTGTTACTCTTGGAGAAAGCTAAGTGTAAGAAATTAGTATATTTGGAGTTTAGCAATCAGTACATTTTAGTTCTTCCCTCATATGTCTCCCAAAGATTAGAATTATATGACTAATCATATAAACAATAATGTATTATCACTTCTTATTTCCTTCAGGGTAAAAATTCCAGAGATTTCAAAGAGAATTACAAAAACAGAATTAAAAGAATGCAGTATGTTGTTTTTTTCCAAAGAAATGTGCATTTAATGTTTTATACTCAGTTATATTAAGTAATTGTGATGAACATGTTTTGATTTGCACATTTTATGTCGCTTTTTTAGTGGTAGGAATTCATTTACATCTGCTCTAATATGCATACTACAACATAGCCACTGCTTTGAAGGCTCAGCTAGAAGACAATACATGAATATATTACAAAACCATTTTTTTTCGAATTTAATAATGTGCAAGACAAGATCCTAAATGCAAATGCTAATCAGCAATGTCCTTTCACAGGTGATTCACGAAGTCTCTGAAAGCATGTATTCTGAGTACAGTTTTATTAGCTTATTCTAGTAACAAGTAAAAATGATTACAAAGACTTACATAATCTAATTTTCTTTAACTAATCACATTCAATCAATATTATAAAAATAACTTTGTATGTTATGATTAATTCTACATGGTATAGAATACTAATGTGTACGGAAGAATTAAAAAAATTACAGCATGGGCATCTACTGAGAAGAATTTGACAAGTCAAATTAGAATGTTAAAAAATAAACATTAAAATTGAAATATTTTACCAAACAAATATTATGTTGAAAAATAGTCATGGAAAAGATATTTTGGGAATATATTCAAAACAGCACTGATTGAAATATTTTATCTAATGAAACAGTTCTCTGATGTTTAATTTTCATTCAAAAAGTACTTGAGCTCCTAAGTGAATTGCCAAGCTTCTGTAGTTTTGGGCATCATAACTGTATAACATGAGTTGGATGCCATGCTGTTTGAATATAACACAAGACCAAAAGGCTGTTTCTCATTTCAGAAAATCTTGGGATCCAGATATTAGTAACAGTCTCCTGACAACACATAGGCTCAAGTTAGATATCTCCGCATGTCTGTGCTTGAAAGGTCATTGTCACTGATGACATAAAAATGAGGTCTAATCAAGAGAGAAATATGACATCATTTGGTTGTCAGTGCAAACAGAACTAGAATGTGTGATTCCAGGACTGGTGGTTATTAATACTTCAGCAACTGAAAAAAGACAATCCATATTAGTATTGTGTCTCTATTTAATGCATAAGGACAACATCTTGCATCTACATTAGCTGTCAGCGGCTAAGAATAGACAGGAATTAGATGTGTGTTTTTGTGAATTATATAAACAAAGTTATTATGATGCATAAAAACCATTGTTTAGGTCTGTAAGTTTTTCCTCCTTACATATGCGAGGACCTCACAACAGATGTCTCAATAAGGACTGGTTTACATAGTGGCTTTGAACTGTTTCCTTGTTTTGATAAATAAAGCATTGTTGTAATTAGTAAATTGGGCAAAAAAGTCTGAGTCAGGACAGAAATCCTTCCGTCATTTTTTGTGTCTAGTATTATTCTGTAATAGTCCACAATGTTACCCTAGGAAAATGATGACAAATTCCTTAGCACACAGTTTTCCAGAATATTTTGAAATGTCATCTTTTTCATGTAAATGCTGTCTTCTTTCTTCCTTGCATATTAATACTTGTCCTAGTATCTTGGTCCCCAGTTGCATAATTTTACATAGGTCATTATATTTCAGAAACAAAAATATTGAACACTCTAAGCAGTCTTGGATTTCCAGGCACTAACTCTGAGGGAGTCTGCAACCTCTGAATCTGTCATGTAACCAGACTTTTCTTCAGCACAAAGTATGATTAAAAGTAATAACACATGTCATACCACTGTGGCAATGCCAACACAGAGGATGCGTTTCTACAGAACAGATGGTACTTGCAATGCTAAGAAGTCTATTCTCTTCATTTTACCTCATTGTTGCTTGGCTTCTGTGCCTTCTCACACACGTCACACATTTGAAAGTGTGCACAATGTCCTCTTTCTAAAGGGCATGAGCATATGAACTCATATAAACAAGATCAGAATGCAGATTAATTTATCTAGAGTGTAATTCAATATAGATTTAAAAACAATATTACTATTTTAGCAGCAGAACTCTATAGCTATTATTTTAGCAGCTAAGGAATTTATAATTTTGAAAAACTGGAAAGGTAGTGCTCATTAAAAAAACCTAGCAGGAATCAGTTCACCTACTATGTTACAGATACTAGTGTGAAATATAGCAGTTTCAAGAAGTGCTGAGTAAACTACATTGCAATTTAAGACTGAACATTATAAAGAATGATTTAAAAAACAAAAGAGGTGTGAGGCATGCAGAATTCTGTCTGACCTTCATCCAAAATTGATGCTCTTGTGAAAAAATCATGGGACAAAATGATTGTAAGAGTTTTTTAAATATCATTCACAAATTGGCATATCTGGTAACTGACATTAAGATGCCAGAGCAAGAAGTGACACCTATAAGGAACCTAAGGAAAGAACATTATATATTATATAATCTGTAAAATATCTTCAAGGCCTTCAATTTCCTTCAGAGATATGTAAAACTTCCAAATTCATGTTAATGCAGATTTTGCAGATCACGAACTGAGGAAGAAAAGCTTCAATGTGTACAGAAGGAAGGTACTGTTCTGGGTTATGACTCAGTAAGTCTGTGTCCTGCTCCAGCAGTTGTTCTGCTTGTTTATTTCTCAGCACAAGAAGTGATGTTCAGTCCATGAGTGTAATACTCTCAGATATCGTATGAATAATCAGGAAGAGTCAGATCTACTTCAGTGAGCAAGCAGGAATGATCTGCTGTGTACACACCAAAACTAGTCTATTAAGGAGTGAGTCTGTATATAGTGTAATAATTAAATGTGGTTCTTTTCTTGATCAGCAAGGGTGTGAATAATGGCCCTGCAAGCCAGTTTATGCATACTTTTGGCAGCCTGAAAATTACACAAATGACCTGAAAATAGGGCAAAATTAACTGCCATGATCTATCTGTGTGTTATCTGAAAAATACTGACAGCCTGCTTAATCCTCTTATATGGCTGCCTGTAGGGTCCCCTGTACTAAGAGATATGTGATATTCAGCCTGAATAAGTCTTGGAAAAATGCTAGCATATGTAGCATCTATATTTTAATGTCATCTGCAACATTCTCCATAATTTTTTCTGCAATCAGTCTAGTCTAAAAAGACCTGTTATAATAAGGTGGTCAACCTGTTAGATCTGCTTATTGATGGCTAGACAGAGAATATTGTTGATTGTATGGTATTTAATAGAGTTTTCACAATGGCCAGTACAGCATAGTGACTCACAAATTATACAAATATTTTCCTTCATATATTTTTTCCTGCTAATTGACAGTGTTTTCCTTCTCTTTGATTCTTATTCTCAGGAAGAAAACATCTTGTAGATCACTGGCCTTTATTGTATTGTGTCTGAAATTTAGGTAGGACACAAAAAGTGGGCAAAAATAAATTATTCTGCTGTTTTTTATCTACTCACTTATGGGATCTTGACTTTTTTGAACTTTGCTTCTGTAGACAAGACTTGCTAAGAGAATATGTAGCAATTTGTATGAATATTTCAGGGTGAAAGAATAGCTTCTTGTTAGTCTCAAGCCATTGGATCATTCAAAGTTAAAGCAGCAGAGATCCTTGAGGCTTACTATGGTCTATCTCAGTGTTGAATCTGTATATTACAAGTTATGATCTCTGTAAACAGAAGGCACTTTGTCATGTTC
>WBNO01025858.1:33400-66449 GCA_013400575.1 Peucedramus taeniatus | reverse complement strand
TTCTTACAGTGACATTCTAAGCAGACTTCTGGGATCTCTTGGCAAATTCAATGCATTATTGGTGATCCCTTTCTGGTAGACGCTTCCTGTCAGCCCAGGGAACAAAAAAATGATTATGAGGAACATGAACAAAACTCCTTCAAAAGCTGACAAAGGCATTGACTATGGGTTAAAGTTCTTCACACAGCTCATCAGTGGGGAAGAAAATGACGTAAGCATTGTACTTCTTTCGACCTTTGGGTACATTTTTCATTTTGGCTAGGAATTCTATGTGAAAAGTATTTTATCATCTCAACAGTTTTTAAAATAACTATAAAAACAGTTCGCCCTCAGACAACACATAAGGCTTTATTTGGGAAAGAGAATTAGTACGATAAAGCTGACAGTCACTCTTTATTCAGGAGAGATTCAGCAAGCTGTTACTACTTCTGTTTTGAACAAGAAACATTAAAAAATTGTTATTTCACTGAAATACAAGGTTGCTTAGACATTGAAGAGTAAGGAGTTTCTATGGTGCTAAAAAGTGAATGTGAGCATATCTATGTGCAAATCACCTAGAAAAAGACAAGCAAAGTCAGGGAAACAATCAAAATGCCATAGAGACAAAAAGGTAAAATGACCCTGAAGAAAGACTGGAAATGCCTCTGAGGAGAGGAATCCTGGGAAAATGCTGAGAAATGTGAGAAGACAAATTGTCTCCAGCTATTTGATTCATGCTGTGTTCTTAGAAAGGCAATTTTGTGAATTCTTTGTAAATGAACATGGTCTATCAAATAATTTCTCTCTCCTCTAATGGAAATAGCTCAAAGCATTTCACTGGGTATGTGTTAATATCAAAGGGATGCAATTGCTATTAGATTCTGTATTGCTCTTCCAGAAAATCCACGAGTGAAACTGTTTAGTGAAAACAGCTTGGGGGTAGAGCCTCAGCTAATTCTACTTATGTAGATATTTAGAAAGGAATTTACATGATAAGACTCAGAAAATTTCCATGCTCACTATATGATATTTGTGCATGAAGATTTAATAAAGGGTGTGTAAATTTCCAGGCCAAACCCTCAAATAGTTGTGGATTGAGGAGCCATTGTGACAATAATTCCTAGGACACAAAGAAAAATGATAGAAAATTATATTTCCTATAATTTCTGATTATTTTTTAGGAAAAAACCCTCTGATTATATATTTTTAAAAGGTTTAAGCTGCCTTAGAATTTCAACTAAGTTTTATCACTTCTCCAGAACAAGAGGAAGAAGTAAATTGATTTGTAGAAAACAAATTTTATAAAACTCAGTCACAGCAATAATTTGATTTATATGGGAATGTAGTCCCCAGACAGCCATCATGCTATATACAGATATGTATCTTATTATTCTGTGTACATTACTGAGATTTATTGAGGTGACATATTTTCATATTTATTTTTCAAAACAATGTTTTTTATTAAAATTAATTAGATCTACTGCTCTATTAAATATGGAACATAGACCATAATATAACATCACATAGCTGGACTATTTTAGGTTCTCAGATGTGGTTAGCAATTAATATAGCAAATGGAATTTATGAAATAGCAAAGTTGAATGGTATGTTTGTAACAGGATCCCATCAACCAACTTTTCATCCCATTCTCTGTGTTGGCTGTTGAAGAAAGAAAGTTATCGTCAACATTTTGTAAAATCCAGGCACTTTATTACGTGTGTGTGAATTAACTTGCTTTTGAATACTGAAAATTCTTCAAGAGTCTAAAGCTACAGAGGAAAACTGAAGAACCTTAGTCTAGGACTTGAAACTGCTGTAATAAGAGCACCAAGAGTTACAAATGCTGTTATGTTCATTAGAGAGGGATTGAGAGATGTTTACAGTTTAGATAAAATAAGATCATATAATTAGCAGACTAATGAATCTAATGTAGATGTGACACACACATTATCAATGTCAAATACACTAAGTCTTACAAACAATTAAGCAATTTTAGTAGTCCATTTTGCTAATGCAAGGCTAAAACACTTCCAAGTTTATTTAAGAAGCAGCCAAAACAATTAAATATTATTTCAAATGTTGTGTCCTTCAGATTTTTTCTATCCTAGCATTTGTGATAACTGGAACTGAAACCCGTGGATTTCTTGGTATTTCAGAGTATTAGTACAAAGGAGAACACGACTGTGTGATGACTAAGAAAAATTTGCATTTGATCAGGCAAAAATTTATATAAAGGAGAGAAATATCACATTTTTGTAATTATACTGGATAGCCTATTCTTAAGTGTCTTAGTATAAATCAGGATATTAGAAATACTCATATAATTTTAATGTGCAGTTATATTGACAATTGTTGTTTAAGCAGTCATTAGAACAAAAACAATTCAGAAAATTAACAAGGAATATGAAATATGTCCATATAAAATTGGTGATTAAGAAATCCACAAAGCCACTGACTTCAGTTTCTCATTAATTTCTTACTCTATTTCCCATAAATAGCACTTCTCTTATTTTATGTTGGCCACTCCTTTTATACACTACAGTGTCTTTATCTTCAAACTAAATTAAGTTTAGGATTTAAAAAATATCATTGACATGTAAAATTATTACAAAGATGTATTTCCAAATACCACTTAGGTCCCCTGATGGCAAACACAGTGATCCAAATAACTATTATGGCATTGCAGCATTTGCCATTCCAAACTGCATGAGGGCACATAGTTTCCCATCTTTCTTAGTATGTATTAGTATTATTAATCTCAGAGGCTTGTGGTTTGCTATAGTGTCTTTTTTTGTATTTCTAGACTTTAAATTAGAATTTTCAAAGTAATAATTTTTGTGTACTTTCTCATTTGAATGATTGCATTCACAGACATTTGGAAAAGGACACAAGCCCTTTTCAAACATTTATGTCAAAACCAGTATAGGGCCGAGTAACACTCAAATGAACCCTAAAATGACACATTTGCCAATGGTACCTCCTGAGATACTAGTTTAGTCTTCCTCATACCCCTAATTTGCACAGCCATTATGACTTGAGACATGCAAATTAGCAGCCAAGAAAGAATGGAGATTAACTGCTGAGATTGCAAGTAATATCCTCTTAAAATTAATTAGTATTTTGTCTTAACTGTATTTTTACATTCAAAAAAGTCAAGATCAAAATGTTTAATATCTTTTTTCAAGTAGAAGTCAATACTTGACATAAACAGCCAAATTTTCAGAAAAGTTTGATTTCCTCTGAAAATCAGATCCCCTTATTGTAACACACCTTTATTGGGTCCTGATTTAATGGCAGATGAGCCATTTGAGCCATGAGCTTTTTGCCTCTTCCTTTTCCCTCCATGTTAGGATTGCTTTTTTCCTTATTGGGAACTTGTGCCTATTGTCCTATTGTTTCTACCAGTAGCTACTGTACTACTTATTGCATTTCTATGCGTTTCCTACAATGAAGCATAGTGGCATATCAGGATTTTTCTAAAATAAAAATAGAGTAGTAGATACAATTTTTCAATTTTTACATTATTAGCTAAATAAGGCTTCAAAATTAAAATCCAACATTATGTCCTAATTTATAAAAATATTTCATACATATAAGTAAAAAATATACAGTTTATGACCATCAGTATACAAAGACGGAACAGGTTTCTTAAATAAGAATACCAAGAACATTTTTATGTGAACATGTGAGTCTTCAATGAGGATCATCAGTTATCTGTTCAAATGACATAATAAGGGAAGTACTTCCACTGTTATTTTCACAGTGCAAGACAGAGTGCGCTGTGAAACCCTATCCTTTCTTCTGCAGAGCTTACCATGGAAAAACAGACTCAAAACTGCAATATCCATATAACCTGAACTTGAAGAAAAGTATTTAATGCATTTCTGCCAGTCTATAATAGCAATATCACTTTCTAGAAAGCCTGCAGGGCTGAGTTGTAGGACTGCAAATGTGCTGTTTCTTACCTGGTCTGGTCACCAGTATAGTCTTACCTATGTAATCGCCTTAAAGATCTTAAGATCTTTATTTCCAAAGAGCTTTTCTATAGTCAAACTAATTTCTGAAGTTCCACGTTATTTCCTGAACCTAATTTGTCTTTGAATCAGTCAAGTGCCTTATTCACATCTAATTCAGACTTTGCCAAGCTGTACACCAAGGGCTACAATCTACGTTTACTTGTGAAACATATTCCACACAGGCTTTTAAGCAAATTGCCAGGTGGAAAAAAAGAAAGTAAAAGATATAATGCACAGTTTTATAGCAAAGATTTTTTGACTTGATGAAAAAAGAAAAAGCATAGATCTTGAACAATTATGTTAGATTCTTTCTCTTACAGTATTAGCATCATGCTGTGTGATGAGATCTTATCACTGAATCTTCAGTGGTTACTGCTATTCGGTTTAGGAAACAGTAACACAACTGTCTAATCTACTCTAAGACTTAGATCCTTATGTAATTTTAATTTCTCTGAGGACAATACTGTGTAAACGTAGGTGAAATGACATCAATAAAGTCTTCTGTGAAGTACTTAGTGCTTAGAGAATTAACAGAAAATTAGATAATTATAGTGAAAGCAGAACTCAGTGAAGAATCATAAAGTATTCAGAACAAAACTAGTATTACAGTCTGATAACTATTTTATTTCTAGATGTATGTACTATGAAATATTTTTATTTTCATCACTTTGAGGTATAACAGATTATGTTAACCTCTGAATAAGGTTATAGTATACTATATGTATATATAAATATATACTCTTTCCATATAGCAGAGAGTAAGTGGAGGTAATAGAGTTTACCTTGTTTCTTTCTGGCCCAGAATGGGTGACATTAGCCATCTTTTACTTGTCAGATGACACTGCTTAAAAATCCCTTTATTGATTGTGTGCCATCACTGAGGAGAACAGAAAAAATGATATGGACGACTTGAAAAATAAAAGGCATAAGTAAAAATACTTCAATAAACTATCATACTTTAATAGCATATTATTCTGTGTGTTATCTGGGAAGGACTGAAGAAAAAAATCCCATGAAGTAAACTGGCCACCATTTGACAAAAACATTTTCACCTTCTGATTGTGGAGGTTAGTCAAAACTGCAAGAATAAATTGGCATGTGAGATTTATGCGTGTGATAAACCATTATTTTTGTAACATTAAGAATGCTAAATCATGCATACTTTCTAAGCACAATTCTCCACAGTATTAAGCAGAATTACTGGACACTACCAAAGCTGGATGACAACTTCCATGGAAAAACTTTCAAATTAGTTGATATTTATTCTTTTTGTTTTTTCTTTGGTGCAGCTTTTACAGACCATGAAATTATTTGTTGAGGAAATACGTGATTAAGTCCTCTTTTCTGATCTTTTACCAGCATTATCAATGAATTTTGGAACAGTCCTTTAACAACAAATTTACTGGATCTGCATGATGAATAGTAATAATATACTACAGAAAATGTCAGACTTTTTAAAGACTTCCACTAAGTGGGCAAAAACATTACAATTACAGCAGCTTTCATAAACTCAGCTATTTCAGTAAATAAGATTAAAAAAAATAGAGTCTAGCTGCTTCCTAAAATTGTTCCTACTACAACTCCACCTGAAAGGCATTGATCTCTTCCCTTTGGAGATTAGTGATGGCCCAAGGGAATGGCATGAAGCTGTTCCAGAGGGGGTTTAGGTTGGATGCCAGCATAAGATTCTTCCCTCAGAGGGTGGCTGGGCACTGGAACAGGATCCCCAGGCAAGGGGTCACAGCACCAGTCTGACAGAGCTCAAGAAGTGTTTGGACAGTGCTCTCAGGCACAGCATGACTCTTGTGGTGTCCTGTGCAGGGCCAGGAGTTGGACTCGATGATCCTTTTGGATTCCTTCCAACTCAGAGTATTTTATGATTCAGTGATTCTATGAAAGATGCTGCACTGAAATACACAGGCAAAAATAAATGAAATCGGATGATTTACTAAAATACATTTAGAAGAGTCCTTGTTACAATTCCCATTCTTGGGAATTTCAGGTTCTGAGACCTGCCATGTTTTGTAATATGGCACCTCAGTTTAAAAAGAAATAAAAACAAACAAAAAAATTTGTCCTTTCTGAAAAATGACTAGTAGAAAACACTGACACACTGAGTTCAAAAATTCTTTCCACAATAAAAACTGAAGATTGCTCAATTAAGTGAGCTGTATTTTCAAAGCATGCATTTTTGTTGAAAAAATTTGTATTATGCAGATAGAGAAGAAGGTTAAAATCAAAATACGGTAAATTTCAAAGCGGCTGTTCTGGAGTAGAAGACAGACTTTTCTCTGCCAAGAAAAATGTGCAGTAATCTATGCATCAGCTTTCACAGACCTTCCATCTCTATAAGAAAAGCTCTGCAGACACCAGTTCAAACTCTGACCTAAATTTTGTGGGAGTTGTACTGAAATCCACCGTGGACTAATCCATAGATTTCTGTTTTGAAGAACAATATATGGCCACTGTGTACAGTATGCAAATAGACTCCTGTTTCTGGCTCCGTAATCTGAGCTATTGAAAAATTAGTCATATTGCTCAAGAAAAATAGAATCCATGCTCACAATTTGAGAGGATGTCAGTAACAGCTTGTCTTGAATTTCAATGCTGTTTGGACAAAGCCTTAAGCACTTTTCTGAAGAAAACACAAAAAAAAATTAGTTTAATTTATAAAATTTTCTTTAAAATTCAAGCTGTCACTCAGTGACCCTAATTTTGAATTTAGCAATATAAGTGTCTTATAGGGAAGTGCCAGCTGAAAAGAAATCAATGCTCCAGTATAACAGAGCTGTTTCTAACTCCTATGCTCTGATAAAATGTCATTTTTGGGATAACCAGTAATCTAGATTACATCTGCTATCAAGAGCTAGAATTAACATCTTGCTGGGAATATTAAGACAAGTATCCACTGACACAAGAGTAACCAGATCATATATGCTAGGTAATATTTACCCACATTTAGAAAGAATTTGGTTTATCTCTATTTATTTTCCTATTGGGCCTATTTTCTGTGAATATGTAGGTATTCTAGATACACTGTCTGAAACCTTCTTGGCACAGCTTATATCTGAAAGGTACCTCATCATAAAGCCACTTTACAATCAACTAAACAAGATGTAGAAATCAGCAAGAACTTTTATCTTCCCCTTATTGGGCTACAAGATTATAAAATCTTAAACTTGGTCAGATGGTAGGAAAAAATGTTTCTGAAAATTAAGTGTACTGTTGACATGATATATTAATCACAAATGAAGGAGATTAATTTATTACTGAGTATTATGTATTATACAGGTATTGTCACCCAAAGTTTGTGCACAGAACTAGAGTTAAAATATTTGAATGAGAAGTTTGAAAATTTTTTGAGATTATTTTCTCAGAAGATGTTTCATTCCATAGAAATCATGCAGACTCAGAATCTTAGAATAACCCAGGTTGGGAGGTATCTCTGGAGGTCTTGTATTCCAGTCTTTTATGCAAAACAGGGTCAACTTTGAAGTCAGAGTCAAATTCTAAGGTAAATTTCCAGTTTAAATTTTTAATATATGCAAGCATGGACATGTCACAACTTCTCTGCCAACTTTGAATCCCATAATTCTGATGTGGCAGCTATCAGCCATTTGCATGAAAAGTAGCATTTAGTGATCTTACAAATGTTCACCTCCTCAGCTCAGTGAGTAGAAGGAAAGAAAAAAGACTGCTCTGACAATGGACAGCTCTCTATGGACATAAAATTATTTTTATTGCTGTTACTCTTTTGGAATTCTCTCTGATACAGGAAATATACCTTTAACAGTTACTGAAAACTCAAAACAGAAATGATGATTAAAAACAGGCTATAGCTGCTGCAGATTTTAATCTGTGTCATATCAAAAATAGCTGTCTCTTGGTAAATTTCTGTAAAGGAGGTTGGAAATTAGATTTTAGACTCTTTGAAACACACAGAATTTAGTAGTCCAAATTGTGTCTTTCTTTTTTTTTTTTTTTTTTTAATTCTATATTCTCTCGAATGCAGATGACTTACTCTATGAAAATCAACCTCATATCAACATCAAAGAGGCCCTTTGTCCTTCCACTGTTCCCACTGTAAAATGAACTATAGGAGCTTATCCCCCTGGGTAAAACTGATTTAACATATGTGCTACCATAATAAGCACTTCTCATGACCTGTTAAAAATTTGAAAATTATTCAATAGAAACACTTTGAAAAAGTCCACAGAAATGGAAGTTGTTATTTCTTGTTTTCTTCAAATTTGATGCAAATGTAACTGTGGAAGACTCCTCACCTTCTTACTGAAAATTAACTTTGAATTCATTCCTAAATAGATACCACGATTTTCCTCTTCAGCCTCATATGACTGTTCCAAACTGCTCTTTTAGATCACACCTATGTTGCAGTAATGCTATGTATTGTATATATAATTTAAAATGGAATCTGTAATAAAATACATTTAAACATCTGCCTTTGCACTTTGCTTGCACTGTTCTACTGCATCTCTTTACAAGCACTTTACAGAAAACATTTAAAATCACTTTGTACTAGTATTGTCAATCATGTAAATTTTCCTTGGTTTCAATTTGAAAAATGTTGGTGGTGGACTGAGTCATTTTCTGTATCATCAGTAGAGATAAAATTAAAGGGAATGAAGCAGAGTCATGAACAAAATTTAGCAACAGCTATAAAGAAACAGGAACTACCCTTGGGTATAATGCAATATTAGAATGCAAAATATCCTGTTATAACGCAGGTAATTGAGTCACACAAAACTGTAAGCTTATAACTACAGTCAAAACTTAGAATCATGTGGATATGTATCAAAGACTGAATGTGTGGTTACTATTAAAGTCCAAAGGAGTAAGAGACTCCATTATATTTCTGATTACAATTTTTAAATAAAAAATTGAAAAACAGCGATTCCAAACTAATCTATTAGAGGAAAAGAAGGGAAACAAAGGCTGTTACAAACAAAAATTTCCAGCTGAAAGCTTGAGCAAAATTTCCCTCTATACATAGCTTTCAGAAATATGAGAACAAAACTAACCCAAAGCAGGTTTGACACATAAAGAAAATAATAAACCTCCAATATATCTGTGTAGATTTTTTTCTAGATTCACAGTCTCTACAGATGAAGAAAAAATAGGATTATCATCAAACAGCAGCTGGAACACCAAGAGTGTTCTAACTTTTATTTTCAACATATGCTTGTAAAGTGCCAGTAAATTTTAGAGGAAAAGACAAAACATGATACTTAGTTCTTTATCCTGTATAAAAGCTAAATTGGTTTAATAAAAATTCATTACTTCAAGAACAGGATTTAAAAATAAAGAAAATATATTCACACACTACCCGAGAATAAACTTTAAAAATGCTACCCTAGACTTTTGGTGGTGATACCAGTAATCCTGTCTATAGAGGACAGAAGTCATCTACAGAGATAAATGGCTAAGCAATATTAGGAACAAAAGTAGTGGAGATAAATGGCTAAGCAATATTAGGAACAAAAGTAGTGGAGGAACTTAAAGTGAAATCCCATTCAATAACAGAATTTCAGTGCTCAAACATCTGGGGAAAGGCATTGCTACATTAAAAGACGTTGGATATTCAATGATTTGGGCTGAGAGGCCAAGTACCAAATGCTTAACTTTCTGGAGTACTGCCAAGAAAATGCATTTCTTAGAACAATTACCAGGCTTGTCCTAGAACAGTGTATTTATTAAAGGCCCAAGTATATTCCCACAACTGAGATTTTAAAGGGATGGATAGGCAGTAATTCCAAAATGGGTAAGACTACCAAAGAAATAATTGTAGCTGTTCTTTCTCCTAAAGAGTATTTGGATTAAAAAATGCAATTTGGCCTCAATAATGGTGTCTGTTCAGGAATGAATCCAATGCATTCGATCAAGGAATGCAACTGGGGCTTCAAAAATGTCCTTGCTTTTAATTTCAGACCATAGTATTACTTCTAAGATATTTTCATTGTCTCTCATCTATACTCCTACTAAAAAATTTCTGGTGAAGTCAAGCCTTTAATTTAACTTTCATGACACCATGATTAACATGCTTGTAATGATCTTATTCTTGTGCTAATAAAAGTAGAGTAGCACATAATACTGGTAAGAATGAAGGTCATGGTAGAAGAATCTGGCACTCTTCCACAAAGGGGAAACAAGCGATGATGTAGGTATCAACATAATACTTTGAAACCAGGTTCAAATTATTTCTAAGGTGAAACTTATCTCATACTAATTTCCAAAAGTTTTTATCACAAACCCACTACTCAGCTGGCATGAGTTCTTGTTGACAAACCCAGGACTCACTAAAACGGATAGCACAATTATCCTAGCAAAACTTGTATTGAGAAGTATTGGCAGAATTGAGGAAGCCTGCCTACAACTGTCTCAAGACAGTACTTCTCTTCATTTTAATATCACAATATCTAGTGTGATTATATAACCTAAAGAAAATCCCATATAACTTTGTAGTAGCAGGACCCAAATGAGTAAAACTGAAAATATGCCAACCTGCTATTAATAACTGACAGACTTGGATAGTAACTGCTGTTAATAGTTTCTCAGATTGTTTTGGGAAGAAGACAGCATGTCACCAAGCTTCTAGGTAAGGCTAGTTTAAAAGACAAGCTAAACAGAAGGCTTGTTCTGTAGAAGCAATACACAACACTGTCATTACAAAAGCTTCATGTTTGGCAGAACAATCATTCTCCCCTTTGATCCTGGGATCTGTAAGACCCTGCAATTTTCAGACAGCAATGGCACAAGATCAAGGTCAATAGTATTTTTTTAAGATAACATTTTTTAACAAAAGGATAGAAGCACAGAAACAGCCAGGCAGCAGTTGCACATGTGGCATTCATGTTTTGTAATAATTTCAGTTTGAATCCTGCCAATATCACTTCATCTCAAGCCACTTGCTGGGACGCTGAGCACATCCATCCTCTCCTGTAGGCGTTATTTCTACCCAACAAAGAGACTGTGCTTGGCTCCAGAGACTGTTAGTCTTCAGTTTCATGGGCACGAAAACAATTCAAAATGTACTATGAATAGTGAATAGGAAAAAAACAAACCCTTATCTGTCAGTAGCAGGCACAGCATCATGGAGGGTCTCTCCATTAGTAGATAGCTGTCTTGTAAAAAAAAATCCTTGGCAGAAACAGAACTTGGAGCACATTCAAGGAAGGAAATTTTCTAGAAAGATTTCATGATTTTCCAGAGATTATTCCAAGATTTTTTGACTTATCTCAAATCATTTTTGGTATGCCCACTTACGTCTTACAGAATTTCATAGACTTTCTACCCGCAGCTTTGGTGGTACAATAGTCACCATGATAAACATTTATAAAACACAAGATAGTATTTCTGAATAGGAAAGCACACCGGATAAACCCAGCTTCTGTTCTTAAAAAACAAACCATCTATGCATAAAGAAATACAGATTTTTAAAAAGTCTACAATAAAAATGCAGTTACTTAAATAAGAGCGGGAAAATATTTTGGAAGGTATCTTAACTGCACTTTTTTCTTCATATTTGTATAGCACAGAGTTCATGCCTGATACTGCTGTGACTGGTATTGCTGTAATACAACTGCAGAACTTGCAGAACATTGTGTGTCATGTGGGGCTTCATGTACACAGATCACTCAAATGTTCAATCTTACACTGTGTACATCAGATATCCTATTTTTTTCTGAGATTGTGTGTAATTTAAGAATTGTTTTTAGCCTTTAAAAGAGCAGTCTGTGTGTTCCCCATACCCAGGGACCAGCATGTGACATGATACCCTTCTGGAAGCTCCCCCAGCACAGGTAGGAAGACGAGCAGCCTGAATGTACCGACAAATCTCGATGGCCCTGAGGAGTCTCCTCTGCCTCCTCCACCCAAAGGCCCTCCCGTGGGCCCAGGGGCTCCGTTCAAACCCCGAGCGCTCTCACTCCCCGCGGCTGGGCGGCTCCTGACCGCGGTTATCCTCGCCAGCCCTCATCCTCACCTGGGGATTGCCAGCCCAGCTTGGTCTTGCACCTGCCTTGTCAGCAGCCATGGCCTGACCTCTGGCTGCCACTCCGCCACCATGGGCCCTGCCACCTGGAACTGTGCGGGGCCACGCGTCCCACAGGTGGTGTGGTGGGACCTCCAATACACCTCTGAAACCATAGAAAACAAACAACAAACTGTTTGAACAGTGCAGTTTCAGCAGTTTGGGGATTCTTTGATTTTTAAGAACCACCACATAGCACCTGCTCCTTCTAATAAGTATAATGAACTGGAGCAGCAGGTTGTACTTCCCAGAGACAAAATATTCCTTTGTCTGGTGTGAAGCCTAACATAAATTCTGAAGAAAGATTTCTCTCTCTCCAAAAAACAGCATGGAGGGGGCAATGTTTTTCAATTTTAACAGAATCTTGTCTTCATCTTTATTACATATATTTCACTGTATTCCTGGGAAGAGCACACAGAAGAAAAACACCTGAAAAGAAGCCACGTAGTGGCATGTGGTAGGCTATGTCTCCAGAATATATGATGTGTTTCAGCTTAGGGGCAGGCTGTGCACTGAGGCATTTAAAAAAAAAAAAAATCACTTCGAGACTTATCATTGCACCTTTGCTTGTACTCAACATTTGGTAAATTGAGAGGACAACCACGATATCCTATGAGCTACTGCAGCAACAGATGTCCTAAGTACGGCACTCTCAGTGCAATCTGGATACAAAGGACTGAGATAGCTTTCAGCACTGTAGAAAAGAAAAGGTTATACGTTTGTTTAAATTTATTCTCAGGTCCACAAATAATATATTGTCAGCTTACACTTCATCAATATGCATATCCTTCTACAGAAGAAATCCTTCCGGGGCGTTTCGACAACATGTATCTTGCTGAAGGATTACTCAGTCAAAAACCTGATATTACTTTTTCTGCTCAGTGATACAATGCAGTATGCTCAATACAATAATGGGCCATTATCTCTTGTTTTCTAAAAGATGCCTTGAACTGCAGATAGAAACTTACATCTCATTATAGCCTTTGCTATGTTAATGTAAAAATCCAAACCACTGCTGCCTCTGCTGGAAGGTCGATTTTTCATTTTAGGTTTTTACACTTTGTAAAACACTATTAAAAGCCAAACCTTTTTTCTTTTTAAAGGAGCTCTACTGACATGGTTGACAGATTATACCTAATCTTCTACCAATGAAAGTGTGCATATCTTATATCCAAATACCATGCACTTGTGTCCAAGTTACACTGAATTTCCTTCTAGATTTTAAGTTTCTTCCCATACCTCTCTCTGATTACCCAAATTGTTGAGTAGTTAACAGTGAACTGAACTGTTCCAGCAATAATGGTACATTTTACTTCCAGTCCGAGATAAAACTTGTGAACAAGAGGATCTTTAAATGAAAGGGTTAATGAGGAACATATGTCAAATCCAAAATCACTCAGCCAATAATTCTGTGACATTGGTTTGGGTATTTATTCTATTGTTTAGTCAATTCCTTTGGCATGCAAAGCAGGAAATCAAAATGTCACATCTACATAGAGTATTAGAGGGCAGCTAATGAAGATGTAGTTTTTTACAGCATATAGGAAGTGAGCTTTCTGCTCCTGCAGGTATCATCATTGAGAACCTTTCTTACTCCATTTTTGTTAGAAATTTGAAGGTGTAGTTATCAGATGGCGATTACATTAAAAACCCCTAAGTCCTCTTTTTGAATTGGTATAAGCCATTGCTCTGGGCTAAGCTGGCATACTGATGCATAAGTTATGAGGAAGAAGACTTATATATAGTCAATCCTATCTGTAAGTACTGAATTTGATTCCACTGTTAAGAATATCTGAGTCATTCAAGTAGACGTATTTGATGGGCATGTGATCTAATTGTGTTACTGCTAAACCTCAAACAGTTGCTATTAGAAGCAAATTAGCAAGAGACCTTTGGATAATTCTACCACTCAAATCAAAGCCTCAGTCAATTAGCCATCTTAATAAATAACAGTTCCCTAAAATGAGACCGGAAAAGGAGTCTAAATAAATAGGCAAAAACCCTGTAAGGTGAAAAATTTAACAATTTTCCAAAGGTCAGGAAGGAAGCCAGGATCTAAATTAGATTAAAGGTTTGATTTTTCTACTCTCATCTTTATTCAGGCATATTAAAATCAAAATAAAATTTTTTTCATTGTGATCACAGGCCCTATCTTTGTAAAGAATTCAGTTCAGCTGCATGTTACAAGAGTCAGGAGGGTAGCTTAGAGCAAGCAGTTTAGTCAGAAGTAATCGCCTGGTAACTGGAGGCTTTTGGCTTTTTGTGGCCCTTTAGATGTCTTGACTGTCATGAAATGAGAATTGGTGCTCTAAACAGGAGCAGTTTCCTTCGCCACAGCGTTGTGCTTCTCTATGCAGAGAATGCGCATTTTCACATCCATGCATATATAAAGTAGATCTCTCTGACTCTTGCTTTGATTTTGCCTATGTTGTCCCAGCAATTTGCCTCATGTAATTTTCTGTAGGTCTTGAAGTGAGGCCAGCCAACAGGTTGTTAATGGAGCAAACTAACTATATATTCCATTGCTCTAGAGCGCTTCTAAGAAAGATTCATGTCTAAGCATGATTCTGAGCAAGTCTTTTTGGAGATATGATGCTGCATATAAATATTCTTTTACTGTTTTTTAGGGGAAGATATGTAGAGTAATTTGAAAAATAGCTTGAAAAACATACCAGCCTGTAAAAAAAAAAAAAAAAAAAAGAGAAATTAAAGATGAGGAAAAATATGCCTTACAGTTGTGCAAGTGATAGAATTGATGATACTGTATGGTACAGGCTCTCATGATTTGGAATTGAATCCATATGAAGCTCCCTCATATGCAGAGAAGAAACAACACTTAGCCCAGTGTTGCTGCTGAATAATGCATTTCATACTTGCATTTTAAAAATCTACATTTAAAATACTGACTTGGCTGACAAAAAATTCCCGGCATAGAGTGACTCCATTTCAGCAAAAGAGAGCTTTGTGAGTACAGACTAAATAGGAAGAATCATGTCATAAATCACTATACACATGGTTACTGGCAGCGACAATTTATAGGAATTAACTCACCTGATAGCCTAATTGTGCTTCTGTTAAAGACAACAGTAAACTCCTTCTATCTAACATAGAAACAGAACTGAACTTGTAATATGCTTAGGAATTGATAGCTCTGTACTCTACAAATTATAATGCTGCATCCCATTCTTAGCTGAACACACTTTAACGCTGTGATTAAATAAATGGAAATAAATAAAAAATATTTTAAACAATATAGTCACAAACTTAGTGTTTTTTTATCTGAATATATATTTGTGTACCCTCATTTATTACACATAAATGCTCAGTCTTTAGTCATAACAGTTTTTCTGCATATGTAGAATATTATTCATAATGTATATTTAATACATATTACAACACAAACAAGGTATATATAAAATAATTAAATTAATTTAAAGTTCCATTTTCATATGCTTTTATTACAGCTGGTTTAAATCTATAAAGAGCTACCTATTAAAAAGTCTTGAGTAGATTCTATAAAAAGAAGTTAAATTTATGATGTTTAGTATTACACATTATACAGTTCCTTTATTTTTTTGCTCACTTGATCATGCTGTGAAAAATTCATGAATATTTAGCTATTAAATGAAATGCAAAATTTTCATTACCATTTTATTGAAAACTTGACATCTTAAAATACCATACATACCATTAGTATTCTAGTGCATTGTCACCTTATTGAAAAATGCTGCTAAAAAACAATACCACCATTCAGAGAAAAAAAAATTGTCCGCCCAAGGCTATTAACTATAGTTCTACACATACATTAGTGACAAATAAGTGAAGCAGCCAATGCTCACAAAAGATGTCACTAAAATGCTAGGAAACAACTGTAACCATAGAAACCATCTCACACTGCAATCTGAACATCTTTTGTCAGTGTTTGACTAGAAATGAGATGCTTAAAATCATTAGGCTATCAAAAAATCTGAAGTCTCTTCATTGAAATTTACATATTTAAATATTTTGAAACCTGCAAAAACTTCAACATGATACTTTCATAAAATATTGTTTCAGCTCTTAGTCCTCAACTATCACTTTTGATATAATAACAAGGATTATAGAGAAAATTACTCCCTCCCCCAAAGTCTCCCCCACCAGACCCTATCGTTACTGCATATACCGTAGAAGAAGATAACCTAGCCGTTTAAGAAACCCCAAAACAACCCACCATGAAAAACTGAGATGAGAAGTAAGGACAATTTACTCAACTCTCTTTAATCAAAAATATTCATAGGCATGGCATTCACTATCTCTGCCTACTGCTATGGTATTTTTTAAAGTATCTTCATAGACCCCATCCCGTCTACTAACAGGATTAGAGATATTGTACAACCTTCAAGACATTATGCACAAAATTTTCTACAGTCATCAAAATATTGAGAATTCTTTTCATCTGACTTTGAGAAGTTTGAGAACTTTCGAAGATTAAGTATCTCTCTATTAGGCCAATGGCTTATTATCAACCAATAGAAATGTCCTATACTTCTGGCCTATAGAACAATAGTACAGCCCAGACTTTCTGTACAGTGACTGATCCTCTTATGTAGGGCTGGGGGAGATATAGGAAGGCAGCCTTAGTTCATTTTGCAGTCAAAATCAGTGTTGTAGTAAATCTGTGATAGTCTGAAAATCCACTGTGGAGAAACAAAACAGGAGCATAAATGGTGATCAGCCCTTTAATACAACAAATTTTGGTGGTACAAAGGACAGCTAATAATGGACATGCTATTGTTTGCAAGGAAGTCTTGCAGATATTTAAGAGGAAAAAAAAATTCCAGTTGCATGTGTTCATTAATTTACCATTTGTGAACTATGAAATTTTGGAGATTACAGAGTGAAAATATTTAATAGAAAATCAAAGGACTGAAATAACTTGTACAGTTTCCTTCCATTATCTTTTCAATAGGTCCTTAACTTTCAGTAGGTATCAGGTGCGTATGGGCAGTACTCCTTAACCAAGTCTCTGTAATGTAATGTGTTGCTCAATTTCTGTTTTTCATGACTTTAAGCAAAGTTCAATGGCCTTACTAGAAAGCTTTAAGCTGCTCCTTTAAAGCACTGTTTGCCAATGTATTGTGATTTAACTCTTGTAAAGGAATGTGGAGAATTTCAAATTCCGCCTCTTCTCACCACCCCCATCCTTTGGTGGTGGAAAAGGTCAGATTTCAAGGTCATCAATCTCATGCTTTCAAAAGTACTGCAAGACATATTAGAACTGGCAAGAATGTCTTTCTTCTGGTTGGCAAACAAAGGTGGTGCAATTTACAAATTAGGAATCTTCTATATTTATGAGCAATCTAGAATCTAGATTGCAAGTGAAAAAAGGCAAAAGAGGTAGAAATGAAGAAATAAATGTATACAATTCTTTTCAAAGTGTTTTTATCATGTGTGTTTTACCAATAAGCTTCACAGAATTAAACAGTCAAGAACTGATATATCTTAAATGCCATCTAACTCACTCTGTAATTTGTGATTGATTGACTTAACATATACTTCAGGAGGTTGTGTATATATAGATATTATGTTGCAGAAGTTAAAAGAAATAACTAATAGAAAATGCAAGATGATATTTTCTAGAGGGAATATCATATACACAAGCACAAAGGTAAAAAAAATCTTCATAGGTTTTCTGAAAAAGAGTGGCTCATGGTATCTTAATGATGATGAAGTAATCCTTTTGAGATGAAGTACTGTATGCAACTACCCAATCAATGTCATCTAAAGTTACAATGAGTCTTAATTTTTGAACCCAAACTTGTCCTACATCATGTCCGCATGTATATTTAAAGTCTATGTTAATACTACTCTATTTCTTGTAGTTCATTGTCTTCTTATCACACAAAGATATTCTAAGATTAATGCCTTGCAGAAGGCAAAGAAAGAGGAAAAATTATGAACAAGTATCACAACTGTTCTTATAGTTCTAGTAGTCTTTACTGGTTCTGGTATTCTGATGGTGAAATAGTATCTTGATTTTACCAAATCACACTCAGAATTGCTTCTTTGGATGCTTGATTCATTTGGCAAACATGTTTTTCTACTTCATACATTTTATGGAAAGATTATATAAGTAGGAACCATTTGACTTATCCTCACCAGTAAGCATTGGTTTAGTTTTATCATTGTATGAGGAAAGCACAAGCCATAATAAAATATCATCTATCCCTATATAAATACATAGATGATATAAATATATACTCTTAGCAAAGTCATCAACTTCTGCAATGCTGACAAAAAATTTGAATACTTATCACCTTCAAAACCCTTAGCATTACAGGGGTATCAACACATCCAAAACTGGAAGTTAGCTTGTTTTACATCCAGTGCTTATGGCATCTGTATTAATTCTTCTGTTTTTAATTAACTCAAAAGTTTTGCTCTCCGGAAAAAAGCTGACACAAAATTATGGAAGAGCAGCTCTGTTCCAATGGCAGAAGAGGGTCTTTGATTCACAGACATATGCTGTTACTTAGTCATATCTGATAGGAATCTCAAGAATAATAAAATAACATTTAAACAATCTCTATATTTATCAGGACTTTCTTGCAGCCAACTGAAAGGTATTTATTGATTATATTGATTTGTTTTACTAAGGAGAAGTATTTTAGAAACTGAAGCGGTGAGGTGTGAAATAAATAAATTGTGCTTCCTGCTTTTTTGACCTACCTTGAATCATACTTTGTCACCTATATGAATATTTTTCATCAAACTGAATTCTATAGTCAGTCAATAACTCAAGAAGGAAGTATTAGTTGTGGGCTTTTTTTCTTGAATATCTGTGTATCAGCACTCAAGTATTTTTCCATGGATATTTAATATAAGGCTGTAAATAATCAGTGTTGCTAGGCCCCTTCAACTCCCTTTTTCCACTGCAAAGTGCAACAGTGTACCATCCTCTTGTGGTTCTGGATTATTACATATTTTTGGTCAAGCAATGTAATAGATACACCTTTGCTGATGTGATAAGCACAGTGGCTTCCTATTTGTTTTCAGGTACAATTTAATAATTTGTTTGCAAAGTTACTCAATAATTATTACCCAGTAAAAAGGTACTCAACAATTGACTTTGGTTAGATGACTTTGTTCTTTCTTCTGGCAGAAATGGAAATCTGCTGAGTTAATATTAAGTGGCTCAGTGTTGTGGGTTGACCTTGGCTGTATGACATATGCTCACCAAGTCTCTCTACTCATTCTGCTTTCTTAGCTGGACAGGTAGAATAAAGGTGGAAGACAACTCATAGGTTGAGATAAGGATTTTACTAAAGCAAAAGCTAAAGGCTTCATTTTCACTAACAATGAGAAAAAAAAAATTCTCTACTTTCCATTGACAAGCGCTGTTTGACCACTTCCCAGGAAACAGGACTTCAGGCTGTGTAGTGATTGCTCTGGAATGTTAACACTGTAAATAACAAAAGCACCTCGTTTTCTCCTTCTTTTCTTAGCTTTTCTATCTGAGCTGGTGTCATGTGGTTTGGAATATCCCTTTGGTTAACTTGGTCAGCTGGCCTGGTTGTGTCCTCTCCAAGGATCTTGCCCTCCCCCAGCCTACTGGTGAGGGGCAGAATTTTAGAGAGGCAGCATTGATGCTGTGCCAGGGATCCTCACCAGTAGCTAAAACACTGTTTTATTATCAACACCTTTCTTGCTACTAATGCGAAGTACAGCACTGTAAGGGGCTGATGGTGACAAAATGAACTGGACTAGGACATGTCCAGGCTCACTTACTTTCAGTTAAGATCATCTCCTATTGCTGTTGTCAGAGATACAGAACTCTTCCAGATAGCCAAATTTATTAGTCCAGCCCCAGCAGGGCATGTCTTGGTTATGTCTTGATGAATTGTCTTGACTCGTAAACCTAATTTCAAAGTCTATTTATTTATTTATTTATTTATTCACCCAAGTTTGGCTAAAAGAGGTTGAACTTTAAGAAGAATGTAATGGGCTTATTGGATTCAGTTATGCATTTGTAATGCATTATTTACATCATTTATACACTTGAAAATTCAGTAATCTAAATGATAATTTAGTTCTTTCAGCAACTGATCAATGACATTGTCTCATAACAGTAAATTCTGTATACTCACAACTGTCAAATAATATGTGGATTTCTATTCACATAAATATTTCATATTTCAAGATTCTCCAGCAAAATGTAACAATAGATTTATTTTTCAATAAAATTGATGCTAGCATGCCTAATATTTTAATATAAAGTGGTATTATTTACAGGTTGGTTATCTAATTTTATTTCTTTATTCATGGCTTTGATTTGAAAAGATAAATTACATCATAAATTTGTACTGTCTTAATGCTTTTCTGTTTATATTTGCAATAAATAGGTTTTTTGCATATTTCTGTTTTCAGATGAAATGAAACACTTTACATAAAGATTAATGCTATGTTGATGGATTATGTATACAGTAACAGTTCAGGTCCGTGCATAAACATAATTGTTTGATGTTTTGGACTTCAATCTTTATATGCTCTTGTATAATTAAATTACATTGTCATATATCTGACAACTACACTGACCTGAAACAGTGTTTTCCAACCTTTGTGGTTGTCTTTGCCTGTTTTGCATTGACAATCATGAGCCACATTTCTAGACACAGGTGTTAGTAAACTGGAAGAACACATCTACCCCTCATTTTCAGTGATAGGAAATTTATAGGAATGCTGTCTGATGTACAATAAAGGTTGCTGCAATTTCTTTGCATGTCAACCTTTTTAATTGCTGTTACTCTTCTCTATTCTACCACACTCACACTTTAATTTTTTTTGTTTCATTAGGATAGAATGTCATTATCCAGACACCAAACATTTCAGACATGTACCATTATTTCCAAAGTAAGGAGAGAAGACTTTAAGTAAAATCTCAATTCAATCAAGATTAGTATAAAAGTGCCCCACTTTCCATTATCAGACATCATATCAATCAGTTGAATCTGTATTTCTTGAATCTGTTAAAAAGACTTTTGGTATTAGAGTCATTAATTGTATTTCCACTTCATACTTTTGTTTCACAAATGCTTAAGCCAAAAAAAATTGTTACAGGATGTAACAACAATGTCTCTGCCAAGACAGATCTGGTCTTTAGAAAACGAAACCCAAACCTGAGCTTTAATAACACATGATGAATGAATGCAGCTAAAGATACATATCAAATCATGCACATAACTAGACATTAGTCTGTGTAGAAATAACCTATATTGCAAGTAAAAAGACTCCACACAGTTCATGAAAGAAACAAATTCCCATTTTTACCAAGCAGTTCTTGAAACTTACACATCAACCACAAGTTGCAGAAAGGTGACTGATTGTAGTAGGTGATGAAGTAGGGAGTTTGGCTACACTGAATATCCACCTTTCAAGCCTTCTCATATTTAATTTTTTTTATTGTTGATGCCTAACAGTTGAGTTAAGGAAACACCAAAATCACACTCTTATCCTTTATTTACAAAATTAATCTAGTTTTTAGGGTGAAGAAAAATATAAGACAAATTTTTGTCAAGTTTTGATATGTCACCATTAGTGCAGCATCTTCACTCACAATTAAAAAAAAAAACAACCTTATGTCTAATGACTTCATAAAACCACAGGCATACCCTGACTATCTTAATAGTGGAGATTTCTGATTTGAAACCCAAAGTGGATGTCAATATCCATTATTTATACCTTCACAGTCTATCAACTAAGTTTACACCCAGCATTTGAGCTCCTTGACTACATGTACTGGTGCTAATGCTAAATAGGTTAAAATATTTATATAATACTTCATTATTAACAGTCTTTTTTCAAGACAATTACATCAGCAAATTTTGTTACTCATGCTTGTATACAGACTTAGCTTTGACAGTGGATCACCAGACAGCCTACCAGGTTACCTTGGTGGCTAACTAGAAAATATTGAAATGTCATTCCAGGGGTCAGCAATATAACATATTCCTTACACATAAAAATGTTCATAATTTCATTGTTAATGAATGACTTGTTAATGAATGAATGACATAAGATTGCATTCCGATATAGATATTACATTCAGTACACATTCAATATAGATATTACATTCAGATATTTCATAGAATTAAAAAATAATAATCTTATTTCAGTTTCAGCTGCTGCTTATTGTCAAGCTCACAATAATGGATTCAAAGCTTGACTACAAATATCAGGGAAAATACTGAAACACAAGAGTAATTATCTGACATTTTCACTGAAAGGTATTTTCACTGAATTTTTTTTATTGCATGCAATAAGCTAAACAAATTTGATCTCAAAGGAATTTGATATTTCAGTGGCAGATTGCAATTTCTTGCAAACATCACAAAGAGCAACCTGTTTCACATTAGATATTAATATGCTTTCACTTCTGTAGTAGATCAGGAGCAGGCCTATGTATAATTTCTTATCTGCTGGTTTTGGCTGGAGTAGTTAATTTTCTTCACAGTGGCTAGTGTGGGGCAAGGTTTTGGATTTGTGCTGAACACAGAGCTGATAATATAAAGATGCTTTTATGATTGCTGAATTTACACAGAGTCCAGGCCTTTTCTGCTTTTTGTATGGCCACGGTGGAGGGGAACTTGGGGGTACCTGGGAGGCTGAGAGGAGACACAGCCAGGACAGGTGACCCCAACTGAGCAAAGGGATATTCCAGACCATGTGACATCATGCTCAGTGTATAAGGTGAGGGGTTGAAGGAGGAAGGGGGGGATGTTTTGAGTGGCAGTGTTTGTCTTCCCTGTCACTGGTGCATGTGATGAGGCCCTGATCTCCCAGAGACAGCTGAACACCTGCCTGCCCATGGGAAGCACTGAATTAATTCCTTGTTGGCTTTGCTTGTGTCTGAAGCTTTTTTCTTCCCCTGTTAAACTTTTGCTTCCCCTGTCTTTATCTCAGTCCACGAGTTTTCTAGGTTTAACCCTTCTGATTTACTCCCCAATTCCACTTGGTGAGGGAGTGAGCAAGCAGCCACCCAAGGCTTGGATCCTGGCTGGAGTTAAACCACCAATTCAGGTGATCATCCATATTGTTTAGCTGTTTGTTGTGGTTTTGGCCTGGATCAGCTGGCATTTTGTTTGCCAGGAGCAAGCATGGTGTGCAATCTGGGCAGGGAACATTTGGTGAAGATTTTAGCCAGTGGCCTAGATAGAAAACTGCTGTCCTTGGTGTGGCATGCTCTGAGTAGGTAAAAAAGGCCCTGTGTCACAAATGGAACCAAACTAAACTAAACCAAACCAAACCAAACCAAACCAATCTGACTGATTACTCTATTTGCAAAGGTTTACATGTTACAGTGATTTGGGACCTGAAGATGTGCATGATCTTTTGTGTTTCTGGGTGTTCAGCAGAATATTTAGAATTTAGATTATTTAAGGCTGATGAAGTAATGAGTGGAGATGAAGAAATGAGTGGGAGATGAAGCAATGTTCTTAAATGTTGGAGCTGCTGTTTAAATATATTTGGGGAATCTGATCCTAAATGTTTTTACTATAAGCATAATCTGAAGGACCCCATGGCTGAATGCCAGGAAGATCTTGGAATGGTATTTTCAGAAACAGTGAGGCATAATGACAAATAGGCCACAGCAAATGTAGTTTCAACATCTGATAGAGACCTTCAAATTACACCACAAGTATATTTGAATTTGTTATTTTTTTTATGAGTGCTGTGGATCCAGGCCTCCTGCTACCAGTTTAAAAAGCAGTTTCTCAAAGTGAAATCGAATTCCATCATTAGGGGACAGATTGTTCTAACAAGCTGGATTAGAGCAGCATCAGCATGAATTTCAAAAACTTGCATGGAGCTATAAATATAATGTGCAATATTTTTGCAATATCTAATGTGTTTTGGTCTAATGTTGAACATGCCCCATTGTTAAAACCAGCTGTGTTCTTTCACTTTTCATTCCTATAAAGCTATGATAAAGGCTGTCAAAGCAAACCCTGCAGCACCAGCCTTTCTTGATAAAAGTTCTGTGTACACAGTAATCTCAAGATGGAACTTTGTTTCAAACCAGAACAAAATCTTCAGCTAATTATAAGTGAACTATATTAAGCACAAAAGGCAATTTCAATTTATACTGAACAAAGTTGCATTTTACTCTTTCAAAATGCATTTGTCGAGGTTTCTGGAATTAATTGAAAATTCATTTTGCTTAATTTTCTAAGGTTATTTCTTTTATTGCTGTAAAGTAGACTGTGTAATACTGTAACATCTAAATCTCCCCCAAAGAAGATTAGTGGGGTTTTTTCTTTGTGTTAATTTGTATTTAAAGCTTTAGAATAAGAAATGAATCATTCTTTTCATTCCTTACATCACATTAGTGCAGCAATCACTAAACTAACGGTCTTATTATGAACACATTCAAAGCACTTGGAGGAAAATTGCCAACAGAAGTTCTACACAAAAATAGGTCTGCTGTTTAAACAGAAGAGGATTAAAAATAAAATTGCAGTTTATAGGTGACTGGTTTAAGTAAAAAAAAAAATAAAAAATTGTGCACTTCTATTTGTTTTGACTTTCCTGTGTATGGTATAAAGAAAACCCGTGTTTTTTTTCTTTTTTAATTCTCTTAGCTATTTTTGGACAGGATTTAATGGAAATACCATAGAACTGGCTCTTCTCCTTTTCCTGAAAGATTTATGACCAGTGGATAATTCTCACATCCCTTTGTAATACAGGATTTGGCTGGACCCAGGCAAAGACATCAGGGTTAAAATGTCCTACATATATTACCTTGGCTCTATGTCGTCAAAGAACTTTTGAGTGGCTATTTTTTGTCTCAGACATGTCAACAGTAAAATCTATGAGCCAGAATTCAATTCACATTTTTGGTAGGATTGATCATGTCCACAAGAAGGACATTGTTAACTCCTTAAAGAAACTGTAGGGTGGCATGTGGCTTTCCCCTTGAATGCAGAATTAATTTGCCAGTCAACCAGCAGTTCATGAAGTGGCATCAACCCAGGATGTGAGCAGGGTTTTCTATGAGCCTTTTGAGACTAGGACTGAGTTCTTTATATTCCCTGGTTTGTTTACTGTGGGTAGGAGCTGCTCTAATCCAACAAAAAGCTTTCTGAAGCCCAGGTACAGGAGGCAAAGTTGATGAGTAATTCAAAGTTCTAGAAATTTCCTCTGCCTTTCAGATCAGAGGAAAGTTTGGGAAGAAACATTTTGAAACCAAGTGAGGAAAAAAGTAAAAAGACTGGAGGAGCAAAGGAAATTTATTTTAAATACATCACATCATCATTGCAGTTTCATCTGCCTACTCTGGGGTCTGCAATGCTTCTAAAAAATAGACTTACTTTCAGTGAGGAACTGCTGAACAGAATTCAGAGGCTGGCAGAAGTGACTCAGAGACAGCTCAAGTCTTCCCAGCAGTGGTAACTGATTTTAGTTCCCTAATGCTAAAGATAAAACTATCTCTGAGGCTATAATATAGGATAAGAGGCACAGAGTGTAATAATTTGTCTTTCTACTATTAAAGGACTACGAGAGATGTTTAGTTTTGATGACTGCTTCATATTCAGGGGCTAATGAACAGCCATATTGACATAATCTGAATGTACAGGTAGGAGGCAGAGATCAATAGGCTGGTTTGGTACTTTTGGCAAATGTGAACCAGAATGTGGAAGCTGCTATTTGAGCCAATGTGGTGTCCTAGGCAGATCTGAAATACCTAAACCTATCTCTAGTTTAGCATTTCCAGTACATTGTTAAAAGGAAAGCTATCAATTGTGTGAGAAAAGAGAGGAGAGGAGTAAGAATTAGGTAGAACCCAGGGCATGCAGGCACCAGCTACTCCCCTGCAAATGGTTATCAGTCTTCCTTTTGCTTAGTGGTTATTAGGCTTTTTAAAAATTCATATGGTGTATATAGCTAGAAGACAGACAAAAATATCTAATTGTTATCAAGGTATATTAAGAGAAAGCTCTAGATCTGAGATGCATAGAACTCAGACCCAGAATGCAAATGAAATGTATGAACCTGTGGTTAACCTTATCATGGTGCACTGCAGACTGGCCTGGTGAGTTGTATAGGAATCAATGTTCTACCAGACAGGATTTTCATTTCATTACAAAGCCATGAGGTGTTAGGACCCCTAATGCACCCTTCCTGTTGTAGAAGTTTAGGACCACAGGAGGGTTCTTGCTGTGTTCAGAAATTACCAACCCAAGATGCATGAGTCTTCTCCATTGTTCGATGGTTAAAAATGGCCAGACCAATATAGGCTGATTTTTGTCCCCCTAGTAATTTACTATTTGGTAAATGTTGCAAGTGTTACACACCAGTGGTACGTTATTAATTCTATTTGGCCATGATCAAGGTCTGGTCAGGCGTGTGTTATGAAGTGCCATATTTAGTCCTCTTCCTTCAGTTTCAATGTGTAAAGTCGCAGGTTTATTGGGTCAATGCTTTCTGATCAGATTGTCATTTTCCATTTTTATTTCAATATTTCAATGGCATAGCGCAATGCTGAAAGAGGCTGAGTCTGGCAAGCTGGTAGTCACAGGTAATTCATGACCTTGGCAGATACCTGTTAGTTGGCAAGCCTGAGACCAGCAAGTATGATATTTTTCAGCTGTATTTCTGGCTATCAGAGGTATATCAGGAAAAGGAGGATTTTTAGCCTTCTTCCAGAATAAGGAAAAAACTAAAATCAGAGACTAGATTGGGTGAATCCTTTCTTTTATAGAACAAGATATATTCTTAGAGCCATGACCTTGGAAGCAGAATTAGATAGAAAAATATTAATTGGATTTTTAAAGGTTCTTCTGTAACCTTGTACCTGGCAATGGTACCTTCTAGGGCATTTTGTGACAGATGGTTTTGGCGTCTTTATATATCAGAATGATGAAGGTGATGAGCATGAGTCTGAACAATAGTACTACTTCCTATATTAGTTTAAAGAGTTTTTATTTTAGCATTTAGGTTTAAGCAAGCAGAAAAAACAGGAAGTGCTCTCAGGTACTCCAGAAAGGGCATTTTTCATTTCTATAAGCATTTCCAAGCAGAGCAGTGTGTCCAGAGGTTCCCAAGGCAATAGCAAGCATGGATGTTGCTGAGAAGGAAGATTTACTAAAAGCCAGATTAAACTTTTTATGTGACAACAACCAGAGAACCTTGTTGGTCCTTCAGTCAACTAGAGCTTTTGTGGTTCTCACCTTGCACATTCTTTTCTCGTATGGCATGACAGCACAGCAGGGACTCTGTCCCACTTAGAGGATGATGGATTCAGTAAATTCTCACACAGGCAGTGAAGATCCACTTAGGGAGGTAAGGGCTAATGAAGGAGAACCAGCATTTTGTCAAAGACGCTGAAGGTATATAAGTCTGATCTTTAGGTGTTCCAGATTGTGTACAGGTAGATATCTCCACTCTTAGGGATGGCATGTTACATGTGGCCATGTTACACACCTCTAGGGGATGGCTACATTCATCTTGCTCAGCAGATTAATTCACCTAAGCTTTGGTTGTGTTGAACAGGAATTTTGGATATGTACCAGGACAATAAAGGAAAAAAAATAGTTAAAACTGTCAAACTGAGGGTGGAAATATACTGGTAGATTTTTAAATACCCTTGCTATTTAATTCAACTCTCCTGGCATTTATTATAAATGTCTAAAAAACAGTTGAAAGAAAAATATTTTTGTTGCATTCTTCACATTCTCTGATGCCGAAAGAGGGGTTCATACTTTGGTCCTATTGAATGTTATAGTCTCTTCCTTATGGGTAAAATAATGTATTTAAAACCAAAAATAGCCGTGCTGATATCAATTCAGCTATTCACTGAATAGCTCCATTTCATGCAGGTATAAAGGCGGTTTGGATTACAGTTTGCAACAGAAAGAGCTGGTCTTTAAAACCCAGCTCTGTAAACTCTGTGGTTCTACAAGTAATCTGCATTAAAAAATCCAACTGACATTATATTCATCACCTGGTCCCTCCTCCCCCCTTCCCCTCCATGCCCCCCATTTTCCCCTAGGATTAATTAAAAAAAAAAAAAACATGCATGATAAAAATTCCAGGCTTTCTTAATGCAAAGAAATTTTTAGGCCTAAATTCTTTGTCTTTCATTTTTTGGCAAATTCCTCCATAGTACACGGGCAGTAGACATGGTATTGTGCAATTGTATTTGGAAGGCACTCTGTGGAGTTTGTCCTCATTTAGAAGATGGTGAAGGGAATGTAGAACTGCATTTTAATTTTATTTTGTGGTTGATTTCTTAGGGAATAGGACACCTTAGTGTGTTTAATGCAAAATTGGTATGTGCTTCCTCAAGCCTTATGTGCAACATCTAAAATGGACAAGATAATCTTCTGCACCTGTCTGGCAACATTTATCTCTACAGTCATCATTTGTTAACTTTATGCTGCTTTGTGATTAATTTATTTTATGTATTTTAAGTAATTTGTTTTGTTTGCTTTATTTTTTAAATAAATTCAATTAAGGGGGATGTTCCTGTCTTATTATTTTCAAAAGAAAAATATGAGATAGTTTAACAAAGGACGTAATGTAAGAATTGTGAAATCTGTGGATGCCATTTCTCTTTCCTTAAGTCCTGAAAAGAAAGGTTGTGTCCCTGCAATTGCACAGAAAAGGACAACGAGTTGGAATACCATAGCAAAACCCCAGTAGATATGAGAGAGGACACAGACACATGCTTAAACACATGCAATTACTCTTGTGATACTCTTAACAGTGAAATTTTTATTGCTATAAATTTATCATTGCTCCAAAGCGTATATTAAGAGCAACAATATTGCCTCTCAACGTGGTACTGGTGAATTTCTCTGTCTCCTAAATCAAAAAGAATGTTGAATTGCATGTGGCCATAGATGCTATTGAAAATGAGCTGGAAAAGCTTCAGAATGGATGCCCTTCTTTGGATGCTGCATTTTTAAAATATTTGGGGATACATTTGATTACAGGTTGAGATCCACAACTCATTGGGATATCCTTAATTTTAAGCACATGGATAATTTCACTCATTATAATGAGATAATTAAAAGATTTATTAAAATTATTTTGCTGAAATGGCAAAATTAATAAATTGAACTATACATGTTTGATAAAAGCACTTTTGCCAATTTTTTCTTTTTCTGCTTTAGCTCTACCTCTAGTTTCAAGGCGTTCCAAACCAAAAGATTGTTCATGGTTTCTTAAGTCTCTAAAGTCTACTGAAAATGGGATATTGTATTCCAAGTTCTTTACCTATTTTTTAAAAAAAACTAATTATATTAATTTTTTCCTCCTTAGGAAATTCTTTCTACGAGGCTGAAAATGTATTCATTTCTCCCAGGAAATAACCATCATCTTTATCTCTGAAGGCACTAGTATTGCCATCTTCTTTCACTTACATATTCCTTCACTTGAGAGAAAATACACATTTCATTTTCCTCTCCAGCTGTTTCACTTCTGTTCGTGTCTTCTTTGAATATATAAGGGAAATATCATAACTGTAGCTTCCCATTACATGTAATCTAATTTGAGCCTGATGACACATTTTATTAAGACTTCTAGATGATAGCTTAGATCTTAAAAGACATTTATATTTTTATTTAATCTGTAGAAGTCATAAATGCTAATCATCAATTCGTATACCTAATCTTTAGCCCTGCTAGTAAAAATTGTGTTCTTTAGATAAATCTTGCTTCAAATATTCCATTACATCTTTCCAAAGGGTTGTAAAAATGTGGTATGCAAAGCAATAAAGCCAATAAATTTTATCTAAAAAATATTTAAAACACTTGGGTCAATTGTATCACTTTTGAATATGGAAGGTACAAATTCACTAAGGGATTCATAGTAAGATAAACAAGTACTAGGAAAATGTTCATGATTCAGTAAGATTCGGCTTAAAACTGGAGATGCAATTGCCCATCCAGGTGAGAAAGCTCATATTTAGAGTCACTTCATGGAACAAATGTGCACATACAAATCTTTGACAAGAGAAGAAGCACACAAAACCAATCAGGTCCATGAAGATCAAATAAAAAACAAGAAAAAAAATCTGCCAGTCATACCACTTTGACAATAGGCTTCTCCTTTCAGCCTTTCATTGTTCCCATTTACATGAAGATCTACTGTATTTCCAGGTCTATAATGAATGGCTTGTACATATATGCATAAAGGACTTACTATTTCCACAGTGAGTCAAATATATCAAGAGTAGATCAAATCTACATCACGTGCACAGAGAGTTCCCCTATGGTTGTGCTGAATTTTCCCAGGATGCTGAAATACACAGTGCATTTACATAGCAAGTTCACATACGTGCATCCATATATCTCCAGAGTTAGGGTTTGGAGAACAGCCTTACAACTTGGGCAGTCTGATACCACAGCCCTGATTGTGAACATGGCATTATCACCCAGTCACAGCACAGGTATGCCCTGTCTCCTCAGCTGGTGGTGGTGGAGGTCAGCTGGTGGAGCATCTCCCCAGTGTTTTCTGGGACACCAGGGAGTTCCTGCACAGGACAATGGAGGTTCCCTCTGGCCTTTCCTCACTTCAATCTGACAACTTGGCCCATCAAGAGTCCTGCCTTAGGTGTTAATCCTCCATGCGTGATGCCATGACACAAACAGAAGCAGCCCCACAACTTCCTTGTAACTTCAGGCCCTATATGCCCTGGTGCAGCTTGTCCCAAGAATTACATTCAGAGTAGAAAAACCTGGAGAGATGCTGTGGCACTATACAGCAGAAAAACTGAATATGTGGCACTTAACATTCCCCCCAGTTTCACCCTAGAACTCTCAGACAGTTTTCTACTAAGCAGGTGGGTCAGGTGCTCTTTCTCTAAATACTGTGTGTGGCACCTCAATAGTGAGAAATGGGAAAATTAAGAAGTTTATACATCTCAAAAGTTGTAACTTCTGGAAGCTGAAGATACAAATTATTTTCTTGGCTAATCTTTGTCATGAGCTGACACTTTCATGGTATTTAGTCTAGAGAAATATATTAATTAAAACAGCTCTAATGCATAAGGCCACAACGCTGCTAGCTGAGTGACAAAATCCATGGAAAGGTGGCTAAGGCTAATCAGCCAAATGAAAAAAGAAAATACGTAGGTTAATCATGAGAAAAGTTCCCTGTCAAAATGATACACTCTTCAGTGGAGTGGTTTCCTGAGGGAAATGATGGAAATGCCATCAAAAGAGATTTTTTAAACTGAAGTTGACAAAAAAAATGTGCTTCAGGAAAAATCCTGTATGTATCCTCTGCCAAAGAAATGTGCTGAGTATATTTCTATTTCTTAGATTTCTCTGATTCCATGTAAGTTTATGCTATGTAATAGAAAAAACTACTGCTTTAAAGATATAAGCTGACTATGCAAACAGAAACAAAATTATTTTCATCATTCTTAGATAATCTTTCTGTATCATCTCTAATAGCAAGAAAGAAGCAGGGAAGCTGTTCAAGACAGTGGCAGGTATTTTCTAGTGGTTTTTGTCTTAGTGATATAGATTTAATATACATGACTCTTAAATTATTCTGATTTTCTATTCTTTTCCAAATAAGAGTTCTGGCTTTCTCACTTTAACTTACTTTTTCTAAATCTCAAAAACCCTTTAATTTCACAAGATACATTATAACATGATTCCAAATTTGAATGGAATGATACTTTGAAATCTATTATAATCAATAATGTGGTGAGAAGTTCCTTTTCTCAGACAAATTCAGAGCCAAATAAAAGGCAGATCAAAGATACCACAGCATGTGTCCCAGCACACGAGGGCGAATTTTCTGTCTCAGACTGTGTTGAAAGACCTCACCATAAAAAAGATGAACCAAAACTATTCAGGAGTGATTATCTTGCTTCTCTCCATCTTGTTGATGTTTTCCATATATTTTCTTTTTAATTTGTAATTTAAAAATTATCTGTGCTCTAATGGAAATAAAATCTCAATGTCATTAGATTGTCAACTTCATGGGAGGTTTCTGAGACTCTGCTTAATTCTCCATAATTCACTGCTATTCTGTGAAGTGGAATATCACTTCAAGATCTTTGGTGGTGAAGGTAATTTGAGATTGAAGAAAATTCCCATGGTTTCCCATGGTGGACGCTGAAGAAGATTAATGTAATCCTCGACTATTTTTCAGGTATGTTATAGATCTCTGCTCAATCAGTTCTGCTGCAGTGTCAGGAGAATGTCTGTCACAGAAAAATATCTGCTGCAGAACAGTTCATAAAAATGAAAACCTTTTCGTTTTGCAACACAGTATTACAGAAACAAAATGGCAATTTCTTCATATTTAACAGACGCTGTTTTGCAAGTATGCTGAATAACAAACAAATCTCCAGAGAGCCAAGTACAGCATTCAGGAATACATATGGGAAGAGGCCAAGATATGTATTTTTAGAAAATTGCAATGTAGGTAACCAGCTACAATAGTTTTTACAGACAGGATGATGCCTGACAATAACAGGCTTAATTTTGTTAAGCAAAGGAAAGGCTTATTTGTTCACATTCTTATCAGGCTGTTCTGCATTACAGTAGTTTGTGCGTTTTAAGGAGATTTTCTCCAGGGAATTGCCTTACTCTGTGAAGAGTGGAAAGAGAGTGGAAGGAAAATGGAGCAAAATAAAGGCTCTTCCTCACAAGAATAATCTGCCTAGTGTGAGGTGGAATTGTGTTAATCCTGTGAGTTTTAAAGCCTGTACATTTTACATCTTCTCCTGGTAGGTAGCAAAGCATGAGACCCAAATCCAGAATCATACTTTATGAACAAAGCATCAAACACGAGCAACCTACTTTGGGCTGCTGGTTAAAACCAAAAATTACTTAAATCTGAATTAATTAAGACTGCAATTTTGTTGTTGTTTTTGTTAGAGTTAGACCTGAACATTGCTCATATATAGAATATATAGTATATATAGTATATATAGTATATATAGTATAAATAGTATATATATATATTATAAAGTAAAAGTGATGTATATAAATATATAATATATAAT
>WBNO01025858.1:389-33356 GCA_013400575.1 Peucedramus taeniatus | reverse complement strand
CGAGCGCCGCCGCTGCCCCGGGAAACCGCGGAGGGAGCGCGGGTCTGCACCCCCGCGTTCCGCTCCGCGCTCACTCCGCGCCCGCCCGCCCCCGAGCGCACTGCCCAGAGCTGGTCCTGTCTCAGAGCACCGGGCCGAGCACAACAATATTTACTGTACTATAGGCGGCTGGATACCTTTACTCAGAACGGGGAAAATAGTTTGCAAATGTTAAGCATTAGGAAAGTTCACACCATTCTTTATCTGGGATATTGGGAGGTGTGTGGGTAACCAGTGGTAGAAGAAATATGAGTTTTTTTCTCTGTGAAAAAAATCATCTTTAAGGATCAGTTTACAAATTAATAAACAACTGAATAAATGGAGGACGATGCATACTGAAAAATACTTAATTTTTTTAGTGTTCATCTTCCAAACTGGACATTCAGATGCCACAGTTTATCTCAGTAGTCTGCAAATATAAATAAATAGTTTTGTAGATATGTTGTTCATGAATATATGCATTGATTATTTAACCCTCTCTAATGTTGTCTCAAAAGTTATTTAAATTATTATTCGAGCAGCATCCTGCACTTTTATTACAAATACAGCATTTATTGGATAGTGTTTTCATAAAAGCAATCAAATTTAGAATTTTTTGTGTTGAGAGTTATTTCTGTTTTATTCTTTCACAAGCTGTGGTACATTTGTGGAATGTATCTATGTGCAGGAAAAGGCTGCACTAGGGGTAAGCAAACACAACACTCCATATGTGTACAGAGAAGAACTAAAGGGAATACAGCAATGGTTTGTGGCATAGAGAGAAAAGCTGAAGATTTTTTTCCCTTCTGAACACATTGGGAACATTTAAACTTACACATTCATCTGTGCTAAAGCATGTCTGGACTAAATGTAACCAGCATGTGCAACCAGTGACTGTAAGGGACATGTGTACCCATGAGGGCAGAGTGGGACATGAAAATGTACCAGCAGCATGACAGCAAAATGTGTGTGCATAAAGGAAGGATGTGCGGGAATTAGGGAAAGCTGGTTAGAATTATTGTAGGGATAACTAAAAAAAGTAACTCAGACAAGTACATCTTGGAAGATTAATAGAATCCTAGAAGCATTAAGGTGTGAAAACACCATTAAGGTCACTGAGTCCAACCATTAACATGTACTAAGGTACGCTAATCCATGCCCCTAAGCACCACACTTACCTGTCTTTTAAATTCTTCCACTATAGTGACTCCACCCCTTCCTTGGACAGCCTGTTCCAGTGCTTGACAACCCTTTAGGTGAAGATATACTTCCTAATATCCAACCAAAACTTCCTCTGGTGCAACTTGAGACCATTTCCTCTTGTCCTATGGCTTGTTAGTTGGGATACCAAGACTCACCTCACTGCCACCTCCTTTCAGGTAGTTGAAGAGAACAATAAGGTCCCCCTGAGCCTTCTTTTCTCCAGGCTAGACAGTCCCCATTTCTTCATGTGCTCCTCATAAGACTGTGTACCTCACATTTTTATGTGAGCTGGAATATCATATATGGTTTGAATTATTTGAATAAAAGCAGTACTTAAGATCTAGTACAATGGACAGATTTCTGTGTCAGAACTTTATGGAAATTGTAGCAAATGGTTTGCCATGCAAAATAATGCAAAAAAATATTGGTTTAAATTACTACTGCATGGTCATGAGTCTGGGGTTACATCACAGTGATATGAAGTATACAATTCTTTAATATGACTTTTTCTTGGTATTTATTTTAATGGAAATGCAAAAGGTGTAATAAAATTTAAATATTATCAAACTGGGCTTATTTTGGAGACAAGTAGCAGATATTTGGTGATATGCCATACCACATGTCGCTCAATGGTAATTGCCATCACTTTGTCCCCTCACTCATTATATAATTTTTTACTAAAGTCTGTTTAGAGACCATGTCAGCCTAAATTAAAAGGATCATCTATAAGAATCCAGGACTATGTGTCCTCTGTAAATCTAAGCAAATGCTAATTAGGGGTGTTGCTAAGACATATTAATTACCAAATATTCTACCCATAACAACTGTACATGATACCCATTACAATTAATAGGAGCTGCACATGCATACTGAAGAGAAATGAAATAACAAGTATTTAAATAATTTAACTTGGCTCCTTACAGGAATCCTCTAAGTATGGAGAAGAATATTAAACAGGGAGAACACAGAATGATAGAATCTTCAGCTTTGGAAGAGACCTTTCAGATAATCAAGTCCAAAAGTCAACCCAGCACTACCACTGTAAGCCTTAAACCATCACCCAGTGCCAGATCCAGATTGTTCTTAAATACCTCTAGAGGTGGTGACTTCCCATTTCCCTGGGTGACCTATTCCGTGTCTGATCACCCTAAAAAAATTTTTCTTCCAACATGTAATCTGAATATTTTCTGTCCTCTTAAGGTCATTTCCTCTGGTCTTCTCACTGCAGGCGTGGCAGGAGAGACCAGCCCCACCTCACTACAGCCTCCTTTCTGTTGTAAAAAGTGATGAGATTCCCTCTGAGACTCCTCAAGACTAAAAAAGCCATTCCTCATAAGGTATAATCTCTAGTTGTTTCATGGGCCTTGTTGCCTTGTAATTTCAGTTGGTTTTAGTAAGGTTTTCTAGCAGTTGGGACAGTGCATCTTGGATAAATGTGCAGCTATGCTTAAGTTAATGTGTTGAAAAAAAGAAATTGCAAAGTGAGCCCTGGAGGAGACATGAAAATGTTTCCAGTACCTCTAAAACATGCATGTTGTTTACATTCAGCAGCAGCAAAATACACTGCAAGATGCAAAGATTTCAGTGGCATGGGACCTCCCACAATGGGAGCTGTTCTCAAGGATTCCTAACAACCATTTGAAAGGCAAGATGACACTGTGGGTATATGGACAAGCCAAACTGCTACTTGGCATCCAAGCTTTCATTTTTAACAAGTCTTTAGAAAAAACAGTTGTGAAGGAAACTGTGAAAGTGTGCCTCAGTATAAATCACAGAACAATGCCTTTCTGAGTTAGCACAGAGGTGAAGCAATAGCTGTGATATGTGAAGAGCCCATATTTATTTAGTAAAGAAAACAAGCCCTGGAATTATGGTAAATGACACTGACTCTCAGAGATGAGCTGTTATTGTTCAGACTCCTGCAGCTGTTCCAGCTAACAGTTTCCAATTAGAATGAAATTACTCATAATCAAAACATGGGCCGAAGTAAACTAAAATCCCTAACTTCCAATATAACATGAAAAGAGAGTGAAGGAAACAGAAATAAATTTAAAAACCCTACCATAAAAAATAAATTCACTTATGCTCTCAAAACAAGGCAATCTATCTTTCCTGCAAAGAAGACTGAGTTCAATTATGGCATTCTCCCATAGACCAAGGACTTTCAGTTTAACCAGTTCTGCCTCTAAATGCTTGGCCATACACGGCCAATGGGAGAAGTATTTGGCTGTTAGCATTCATTTGCTATTTTAAGCTGTTTCTTTTTACCTCAGACTCAAAGGTAGTAGACAGATGGAGTCAACCTATAGGCTACATGCAGTGAACTGTTCCCTACCCTGTTATAAAAAGGAGAATGAACTCCACAATCAGATATAACTAGAGTGGACATATGGCAATTCATGCAATTTTTTTCCTTTTTATTACTATTACTATTATTACTATTTATGAATAAAAATTTCCAGGTTAATGAAACTTAGCATGCTGCAGATGGAAGCAGAGTCTTCTTGAATCTATGAGTGCAGAAGGCTATTGGCATAATATGGTTGCTTCAGACTGCTGAAGAGATTGCTCTTTTTAATCAACATTGCTGGAATACTGACATTCCCAATAAAACCACAAAAAAATATGTACCAGAATATGTGTAAAATTCTTTGCTTGTTCTCTGGTTTTTTCACTTGTCAGTAGCAGGATTCAATATCCTGAGTTTCTGTGTGTTATTTCATTACAGAAAGCAAAAGTTGAAGTGAATCAGCAGGGTCAGAGTTGAGAGGTCTTGACAGGTGCATAGATAGAGTCTCTCAGGGAAAACTTTAGGAGGCTGGAGAGAGAATTTGTACTGAGGCAGTGTTTTGCTTAAATCCCCAGTTATTTCATACTTCCTAATAGCTGAGAAGATAGGCTTGCTTTTTTTTTTCAGTTTATGTGTCATTTCACTTTAAAATTACACCTTGCAATATTAGAAGAAATAATATTAAATATAATGTCTGCTTTCTAGCATGGTTAGAGAAGCTAGAATTAGAGATAGCTCTGGAGTCTATTGAATTACACCCAGCTTGACAAAGAGAGCGTTTCCAAGGTTATGTCCGGTTAAAAAAAAGTGTGAGCCACGTTCCCTGGGAGACTTGTCCAATATGTAATTACCATAACTGAGGGCTTAAATCAAGAGAAAGTGACTACATTACTATTCTGTATGGGTATGCCAGATTTTTTTTCCTACTTTAGGCAGGTTCTAATTAACAATGTTAGAATTTGTAAGTAATACTAACTGCTGTGGATTAAAATTGTATTTCTCCCCTCAGATATCAAAACAACCTAATAATAAGGGAGAATTTTAAATGTAATTCAAGGGTTTAGAAGCATATTTACCCCTTCTTAGTAGAAAGGATGGAAGTCATCTTTAAAAACTGGCAAAATGCTACAGAGCTCACCTAGGGAAAAAGCATTTAATCAAAGAGAAGAAGAGCTTTCTGTAGCATTGCATATGCTCTCTGAAAGATACCCTCAAGCAACTACTCAATTCAGAGACTTGACAGGTGATATTATTTGTGGGAAGGACTACACTATGGCTGTGTGCTTTACTTTTTGCCATGCAGGTACAGCACCTTTGCCTAACAAGAGAGTAAACATGGGAAGTCCAAAACACTAAGTAAAGTGGAGAAATACCCGAAAGTGAAAAGACACTTTTGCAAAGGACGTAGGCTGCCTTTGTTGTGCCTTCTGTCTGCCTGAGAAAAAGGGGGAGGTGGGAGTCCCTTGAATTTTTTGGGCTTGTGTCAATAGGTATGAACCTATTTTGCAAGTAAAGTTCTTGAAAAACAGAACCTATATGTGCTTTATTGATGTAAGCAGTAATGCATCATCTGTTCTCCCAGCTTTACTAGAGCAAGATGTTGTTTTCATTGGGGTTGCTGTTCTAAAACACCCTCCAAGAAGGCAACTGTAACAATAAGGAACCACGCAGAAAATGATCAAACTTATCACTATGTAAAGTAGATTTATTTTTCCTGTTACAAAAAAGAATCTCATCTAGTAAGACATTTTAATTATTTTCTCCATCATCATTTCTTCCATGGTTTGATTGATGTATGCAAGGTCGTTTCAACTGAACTTAAAGAGTCTTTATGCATGGCATTACACAATGTTACATAAAAATCTGCTTTAATTCTTATTTTCTCTGGAAGCAAAATAAGCTCAAAATAAGTTTCTTTCCTCAGTGACAGGACAATGAGTTCATGCTACAGTATTATCCACCTTTTATCAAGTTTTGATGACCTTAATTGTGTTGACATCCAGAAGAGATGCATTTTACAATGTGAAAAGATATTTTTTATTGTAGTTTAATATAATCTACATTTAAAATAATCATAGTACCCTTCTGAAGAAAATGTCCAGCATTCAACTGAAATGTGTGACCAGCTGGATCACAGAGGCACAAAGGGTTACAGTGAATGAGGTGACATCAGACTGATGACCTGTCACTAAGGGGGTTTTGCAGGGCTCTGTCCCCAGCCCTGTGCTCTTCAGCATTCTCATTTGGACACAGGACTGGAAAGGTTTCAGAGCAAGTCTGCCACTAATACAAAACTGGGAGGAGCTGTTGACTCCCTTGAAGGCAGGGAGGCCCTGCAGAGAGACCTCGACAAGGGCAAGAGACCAACCATCAGCAAGGGAAAGTGCTGGGTTCTGCACCTGGGACAGAGTGGGAGACCAATGAGGGAGATCTCATTGTGATCTATAATTTCCCCATGAGGGGAAGAGGAGGGGCAGGCACTGATCTCTGTGTGGTGAGCAGTGACAGGACGAAGTTGCATCGGAGGAGGTTTAGGCTGGATATTAGGGAAAGGTTCTTCACCTTTTGGCACTGGAACAGGTTCTCCAGGGAAGTGGTCCCAGCACCAAGCCTAACAGAGTTCAAGAAGCATTTGGACAATACTCTTAAGCACATGGTGTGACTCTTAGGGCTGTGCTATTGGGCACGGCTGGAAGTTGGGCTTGATGATCCTTGTGGGTCTCTTTCAACTCAGCATATTCTGTGATTATGTAATTAAAAACTTGTATTGTTCTATTTGTTTTACCATGTAATTATTTAAGTTATTCTGAATCCATGAATCTTATAAATCCTTGGTTAGTGTAAGAATGTTTAGAGAAAATTCATTAAAATGCCAGGACATGTACTGGGGGAGTAGTGATTGCTTCCTGTCTAATAACAGTTGCCTTTTGCTGACTTTTAGAGAAATCAGAAAATATCTATGTCAAGCATTGGCAGTCAGCAGATAATGAATATCTATCATATTCTGATACTTTTCCTTCCTTGGCAAACCAACTTTTATGCTCACATAATACTCATACAATGCTCAAATAACACAGTCTACACTCTCTCTTGAATGAGCCTGTGTCATTTAAGTGAAAGACATGGAGTAGTTCAAAACATGACATCAGAAATAAGTCTTAAAACCAGAGGCATTTGTGTTCTCTCTCTCCAAAGATGCACAATATACTGAGGCATAATTTCATTAACTGTATATGGTAGTGACATGGAATCAGACTTCCAGAAAAGACTGAAAAAGGAAGCAAAAATTTCAATTCACATCAACATATCAAAAAGGAAGGAATAAATCAAGAATCTACCTGTCAAGAGGACTTTTTTCAGAAGGCAAGTGGGAACTGAGGATGAGACGATGGGAGGCCAGAGGCAGAGGTACAAGAGGCACTCGAATCAGAGCTATTCCAGACCTTCTAAGTGCATGTTGAGCAACTGAAGGGCTTTACTTATACTGCTAATGGATGGTCCATTACCAGTTAGACTTACAGTCAGTTGCAGATAAACTGCTCTTAACTCTTGAAGAGATTCAGTGTAATCAGTTTCCCAGTCAGCCTTCTCTAGGTGGCCTATTTATTCCTTACTTGGTGACACAAATTTTCTTGAGCATATCAGAATATTTCGCATCAGCTGCGGTCTTTGCAGGTAACTAAATAGAAAGAGTTTACTGAAATTTTCTCACAGTCTGTGCCATGCAATCTTTCCCCGGACAAACCGAAGGGATGGTGGCATGTGAGTGATGCATCCTTGTCCATATAAAGCTTAAACTAAGTCGTGAGAAATGGTGGTAATGCAGTGTACTTGCTGTGCAAATTGGTGCACTCTTTCACAAGAACAACTGGTGCATCCAGAGTATCCCTACTCCAGCCAGAGAGACAACGGGACAGTTCAGTTCAGTGGGTATCTACTAGGTTCACTAGGTACTTTCAGCATCATAGTATACTATGTTTTAAACTGTACCAAAACTTTCTGAGCACATGAAGAAAATAGAAAAAAGACATTTCCTAGAACAAAAAAGATCCTCTATGCTTGACAAGTGCTGTGAGAGAATGGATTTGGCTAGTTGAAGAAATCAAACCATTTGATACAGTATTTCACAAAAAATTATAAAGCTTATATTATGATGAGACCCAGCCTGGAGTTCTGTTTGGAAAATGGTACATGTTTCTTGCCTAGCTACATTCTCAATTTTTTTATTCTTCTGTCTGCTCTTCAAATGTTTAAGGGGAAGGGAAGGGATGGGCATTAATGAGATTGAATGGAAGAGTTGTCTTCTTGGTAAGGATTCACCTGTCCTCTTCCCCTGCTGAGAGTCCTGACAGGGATAAATCACATTTTTTTGCAGAGATAATATATTCTTTCAAAAATTGTAATGGAATGAAATTGTTCTTACTTACGTATCTTTTACATTACTCTTTGCACAAATATCTATATTTTTGATAGATATTTAAGATTTTGTTTGTACTTTGTATGAATTTCCTAAAGTTTCTTAATATTCATGATGTTCTCCCTAAGCTATTTGGCTCCTACCATTTAGATGTTGGTGCATTTTAATGTTTCTGCTCCTGTTCAGCTTGCAAACATTTTGAGGAAAGCAGTCCTGATGAGAGAAGCTATACACTAGTAAATGTCAAGTATTTATAAAAAAGCAGCTCTCCAGCTTTAATTATATTTCAAAATTAGATGCTAGTGTGTAAGATCTCTGAAAAAATCAAAAGTTTTTTTCACTGGTATACTTTGAGATGCTGGTTTTGTGCCACAGAAGTAGTTTTGAGCCAGCTCTCATACTCTCATCTATCTAAACTGATCAACCAGTATTTCATGTGAGCAGAAATAAATACCTGATTTTCTCAATTAACCAATATTTTCCCAATTCCCCAACAGTACTGCTACCACTAGGAAGTGGCTTTGGTATTCTACAAAGTTCTGTTTTTTTTTAAGAAGATCAAGAGTAGATTTTGTTAATATGTTTATATATTTAATATGTTCTAGTGTGCTATCCACACAGTGCACAAATTTCCTGTGGGAATGCAATGTAGGTGCAAGTGCCATTTCTTATCCCTCTCAGACCTCACAATGCATCAGACCATTAAGTTAAGGAGAGGATTGCTTTCTGTACTAACCCCACTTATTGATTCCACATGAGAAATAAAAATTGTATTGGAAGTCTAGATTTTAAGGCTGATGATTAAATTTTTAAAAATTAAAATGTCTGTGCAGCACTTCCTGTTGATCTCAAAATGACCTATAGTCCTATTCTCTTCTAGAATTGTGTCACAGATGAATGTCATCAAAAGGCTATGCTTTCTCTCATTTTAAACTAAGTGTCTCTCTTTCTAGCTTTTTTCCCATAAATTTCAAAATGAGATGACAGGTAGTGTTTTGATGTGGAAAGTAGTCCCAATTTATGTCATTCCTTATCCCATTATTTTTTTCAAGTACAAATATCCTATCAAGATGAAAAATTAATTAGTCCTACCTAGAGTATTTAGACAGAAGCAAAATATCCTATCAGGACTAAAAATATCAGTAGTGGCTATTACACTCCTAAAAAATCTCTGTGGCAGCAGCTCCCAAAGTAGGTACATAACACACAAGCCATTTTTCTCAATACAGAAGTAAAAGCTGCTCACAGTCATGGTCATGACTAACTACAACTACTAATGGTGGCTGCTGTACACAAAAAAATTACAGTTTTTCTCTTAAGTCTCTCCTTAGTGAAGGAAATATTTTTAGTTATAAATTGTAGAGACTATTTCTTTATTGTAAAATGCTTAGAATTATCACAGGTTTCTTTAAATAAATTATTTGAAAATAGTTTATACCTGGTGCAGCTTTCATTTAATAATCTGAAAGATTCATTACTACATAACTAAAAAAGTTGCACTCTAAGTGTAACAAAACCATTTACTTATGCAATATGCCATATTAATAGTAGATTATTATATTAATTGGAAAGCTATCTGGTAATCTAGTACACTTCAGTGATTTCTTTATAAATCCACTAAATGCAAAGGAAATTTTCCAAAGTTTTCTAAGGAGATTTCATACAAGACCATCCTAACAATTTTCTTTTTTACCCTTATGGAGGTCATGGAAGAAACTCTAATTTAGGTGCTAAAACTAGAGGAGACAATGTCACTGAATGATATACACAAAGAGAAGAAACAATGGGCTGTTTTTTTCTAGCACACTTACGAGGTTTCATACTGGATAAGTTCTTCAGAAAACTTAAAATTGTGTGTTAGCTCCATACCTTCAGTGTCCCTGAAGATCTCTGTGAAATAACTAGTGAATTCAAAGACACCAGTAGTATTGCATACCTGAAATGCAGTAGAGGGAAAAAAAAGACCACATAAATTTGATCCAAATTACTGAATTTAGCTTCATGGTGAGCAAATCAAGATGACAAGGTACTGTCAATTCATTAAAAAAGGTCATTGTTTTGACAAGTTTAACTCAACCTACAGTAATCCGATCAGATTTCAGAGTGTAGAAAATCTGAAGCTTGGCTTTATCTGTTTTGGCACTTAAGCAGTTTATTAATTAATAATGTGAACTTTGAACATAAAAGGCAGTTTTCATCATATGCTAGCAAGCAATCTTATGTCTCCTTGTCAATACTACCTTCATATTCTACTTCCACAACTTTTCCAAGTATTTTGAAATGATACCCAAGATTCTTAATCCTTCTCCAAATGAATGTTTTTGTCTCACTAGAACTTGTAATGAATAAAAAAAAGAATAATTAGTGGTTTTTGTCATTGTTGACAAATTCTTAATGATTAAAAATGTAGAGGTTCTAGTAGTAGGGTAAATCCATTAATTTTCAAAATCAATAAAATTCAATGGAACTGGAAAGTCACACAAAATGATTGTCTCAAAGTCCTCTTGTATTAAGTTTATAATGAACCTACATTGTGGTTCACATTTTTCCCCATTTACATATTGCATCTTAACTGCAAAATCCCTACCTCAGAGAGCTCATCTTCAGAACTGATAATGTAAAAACAATCATTTATTTAATAGAAGAATGAAGGTTTTTCTTAAGTGGCTGATAGAGAATACAGAACAGCATAGGAAATGAAGGTCTGTTGAAGCAAGGTTTGGCCAGGTTATGGCAAATAAATCCCTTTTACAGTGTTCAATCTTATGACAGCTGCACTCCATATGACAGCCATTCACAGTGTTTTCAGGTGTGCCCTGATAGTGACAAGGTTTTGGTAATAGATTTAGAACTCAGACTATTTCTAAAAAAATTGATTGGAATAGCTACCTCCTTTAAGTATTTAAGTCAAATGTAAAAGTTATTCCTCTGACATCACTTCTCTGTGCCTGAAAAACATGAGTAGTTACAATCCTCCTAAATGCTGTCACATGGACAGTCACCAAGTTGCTGAACCAGCCTGGATCCCTTGTGCTTCTAAAATGAGTGAACCTCAGCAGCATTGAAGATCTTGAATTTGTGGCTGTCCCATCAGGTATGGCCACAGTTGTAAAACCATATCTCATGCAAGACAGTGTAAACTCCAAAACTGTCCAGAAGCTTAATGTGCTCCCTTAAAAGAATCTCTACCTGCCAGGACAGCAGATGATATTATTTTATGATTGGTGAAGAAGCTATCATTACAAAAATAATAAATCAATAATATAAAGCTTTAGAAAGACAGAAAAAAAAAATTTTAGTCACTGTGCAAGTAGAGAAGAGTAGTCCTCAGGCCTACTGGACCAGGTCACCTATGCCCCATAGAGATTTTAGAACTCTGCTCTTTTATTCTTCCTATTCTATCTAGCTAAATTTTTCATTTGTCAGTAAATTCTTTCCTCTATAAAGTTTTTCTTCTGGTACTTTGTATTAACAAACCATGCCTTGTGGTTTCTAACAGCAGTGGGGAAATGCTACTATGTCACATATGGTTTCTAGTGCCTATTCAGAGCAGGAGTGGCAACCCAAAGATGCATCCTCTCACCTTAATCTCTTGGAGGACCCAGGGACATGTAAATATGCTTAAAGATATAAGCATCTTTCAGATGCTTTTAAAAAGAAAATGAAAGTTGAATTCCAAACCAAGCTTAAGATTTTCTGTCTGAAAACAATATGTGTGAATTAATCACAGTTCAGCAAAAGAAATGAATGAGACTTTATCTATAGCTACCTTTGAATCTTGTTTAAGGGACAGTGACATTAAGTTTTTTCCTGGAGCTACATAATTGAATGAGTTTAATTCGTATAACTTATTTTTAGAGACAAAAATAAATGATTTTGTAGGAAAAAAAAAAAGAAAGCAAAAAGGATTAAATTTCAAAGTTGTTTTCAGGTGCTTGTAATCTCTTCTAAGATGTTGCATACTCTGAAATGAAGTAATGTCTACCTCAGATTCATCTGGTTAATCTGTACCATAAAGGAAAACAGAAGCATGAGACAAACTACTGGAACTGTCAATGAAAATGGGAGAAGAATACAGAATGACAATACAATTTTTCCACATTGTCAATGTTTTGGATATCAGGCATTTTCCTTTAAAATCTTGTGATAGAAGTACTTCTCAGGTGTAAAATTTCATTTAGGTGAAACTGTTCTTTCTAAAAGTATGAGACGAAAATTTTCAATCAAATATTCCTGACACCTAAACTAATTAACCCCTTATCCTGCTTTTCAACCATTAAGTCCCAGAAAATGCTTTGTTCTGCTGCATTTTTATGTAAATGAAATTTGTTTATTAGACTGGCTGACTCTATTGTATTTATGGTGTTATCTTTCAAAATGGGTTCAAACCCATGGGTTTAGAGTCTTTCAGAAATGCCAAGACTTAAACAACAGAGTGCTGCCTGTATTCCCTTGACCTGAACCAGATTGGCATCACTGATTATTTTACTGAAAAGAAGAAACTAGAAATATGAGGCAAGGCAGTCCTCTGAATAAAAATAATACAGCCTGTCCCCTTGAATTCCAAAATCCTTTGTTCGGGTTTCTTATTTGGTTTCACAAAGGACTTACTTTAGAAAAAATCAGTTCATTATTTTCAAATAGTAAAAAGTTTCTTAAGACCTACATTCTGTCCCAATTTTCAGATGACTAGGATAAAAACCAAGGTTCCACCAGAACAAGTTTTTTCCAGCCAGCTAGAACCACCGCTTTTAAGAACTGGCTGAAGTGGTTCCATCTGCATTGAGAGCTGCACCTGAAGCCAGTGTTGGAGGTTTTATCCTGCCAACATTTATATGCTGATTGCTTCTTTAAAACTTGAGAGTCATTTCCCCAGCAGCACCTGGAATAATTGCAGAGTGACTGGCAAATGAGTCATGAAGGCACTGTTAAGTGTGCCAGTCACTGCTCAGCTAATAATTCTCCAGAATCAACACGAAACATCAGCACACGACCTTTTGCTTCACTGCAGCCCTGATTTTGTATCCCTCTTACTTGATTTGTTTGTTGATGCTTGTAACAATGACAACAAAAGAAAGACCTATCCAAACAAGATTATTTTTTCATGAAAAGGAACTATGTTAATTAAAATGAAGAAGGAGAGAAAATGCTGCCAAATCCAAAAAGGTTTTGTCGAAATAGATGACTACTTATTTATTGGCTGAAAATACCTTTTACATTGACTTGCACCAATTGTGCTTTAGTTCTGCTGAACAGCCACTTAGTTAAAGGTGTAACTTTTAAACAGGGAAAACTAACTTGTATAAAATGTGGATTTTAAGCTCTCAAAGAACAGCATGTACATAATACACAGATGACTTTCTGATTAAATTTTAAAAATTATTTCAGTGTGAGTATTACATCTGGCTTTTTCATGTGAGAATGATAAATTATTTCAAACCTATCTTTACATCACTTCATACAAAGAACTCTATTTTAAAAGAAAAATTGGGCTACTTAGTTTAAGAGGCTAGCAGTTTGTGATAGTTTACTCTTATATTGGGTTTGTGTGGCAAGGTTTTGAAAGCAGGGGGGCCCAGGGTGGCTTCTGTGAGAAGCTCCTAGAAACTTCCCTTGTGTTTGATAGAGCCAGTGGGTGGGCCTGCACTGGCCAAGGGCGAGCCCATCAGCAGCAGCAGCAGCACAGCAGTGCCTCTGGGATAACCAAGGAAGCGAAGGAAGGCTGGGCTGGGGGAATCTGATCCACAGCAGCAGCCTGAGAAGAGCAGTGAGCACCTGTGAGAGCAGCAGCCCTGCAACAGCCAGGTCAGAGGAGAAGGAGGGGGACGAGGGGCTGTCACCAGTGCAGAGACCTCCCTGCAGCCCATGGAAGACCATGGTGGAGCAGGTGGGTGCCTGAAGGAGGCTGTGACCCTGTAGGAAACCTGTGCTGGAGCTGGCTCCTGGCAGGACCGGTGGCCCCATGCACAGAGGAGCCCACACTGGAGTAGGTTTGCTGGTGGGACATGTGACTCCATGGGGAAACCAACACTGGAGCAGCCTGTTCCTGAAGAACTGCAGCCCTGGGAAGAAAACCATGCTGAAGCCGGGGAGGAGTATAAGGAATCCTCCTCCTGAGGAGGAAGTAGCAGCAGAGAACATTTGAAGAACTGACCGTAACTCTCATTCCTCGTTCTCCTATGCTACAGGGTGGGAAGAGGTTGGAGAAAAACAGGAGTGAAGTCAAGCCCAAGAAGAAGGTTGTCTCAACCCAAGAGTCTTTCATTATATTTTCTATTCCTTCTTCAGATGAGGAATAGAGTGACAGAGTGGCTTTAGTGAGCATCTGGCAGCCAGCCAGGGTCAACTCACCGTGTTAGGTGCAATAATGTCTAACAAGTTCAGGACAATCTCTTGGTACAGAGAAGTCCCAACCAGGGGTGCACTGGAATAATTGGAAAACATGATTATCATCAGAGAAATGCGTGTCAGTGAAAAAAGCTTCAAATTAAAAAAGATAATTTTTATATGCATAAATATATACGTAATATTAAAATACATAATTTATATATATATACATAATTTCTACAGGATAATTAAGTATGAGATTTTCAATAAGGATTCCCATATCCTCATAGATGCCCTAAATTCTAGTCTTCTCTTTTCTTTGCATTATACCTCTTCTGCTCAGATTACATTTTTCATGTTGTTTCTGGAAGGGTTTTGTTTCTCTCTAATGCAGGATGAAATAAATTTACAAGCTTCAAAAGTACCTGAAAGATAAAAGTTTGATTTTCTGTCAGGTCTTCATTTAAAACAGTATTACAGAAACTTCCAAGAAGATCACTTGTGATGACCACAGGAAGAAATGATGACAACTATTGGTCCCCAGTCTGTAGGTGTAGCTTTATTTTAATGAATACAAGGACAAAGGTTTGGGGATCAGGATAATATGACCAATATTGGATTAGGATACAAATGAATGCTATCCAAGAGAATGGTTCCCACCTATTCTCTTATTTGTAATGGGACTCAGTGGCTTCTCAATATGTATAGCATATAATTCTATTGCAAGTGCAGGCTAAATAATGCAAATTAGGAAAATGCAAATTTTGTAGAATGTTGGGGTTTTTTTTCACCTTGTTAATCGTCATTTAAAATTATACTTCAGAGTAATGCAGTTACCACACCCATAATTAAGTGATTTTTCTTAGGTTTACTTGACTGACAAAATGTAAAGAAGACAACAAATGTTCTGCAAAACCATGAATTCTGGGAACCTCAGTAGCTGTGTATTTCCACCACTATATTTCAAAATACCTCCTTGCTCCTTCTTTTTTGACGTGACCACTTCCTGATGTTCTTCCATTTTCTCTTCACTCATCATAAGATCCTTTGGAAGAATCCTGTCCCAGGCTGTGCCTGAAGTATTCCTGATGCCTAACACCCCTGACTGATAAGCAGCTAGGGTGGGACAAGCAGCTACTGCTAAGCAGGTCCTACTTTCCAGGCAGGGAAAAGTGTCACTCATTGTGTCCCTACAAAGGCACCTCAGGGACACACCACTATCCGAGCTAGTTTTGAAAACATGGAAATGTAATTATCCAGTGAGTACTCATGGTAGTCTCTTCTTTAATATGTTAATTCTCCTGGCTTCCCAAGCCTTGGACCAGCAGAATTAAGCCCAGAACTAAGAATAAAGAGACATTTGTGTTCCAGTTGTGTTGAATGAATGGTGCTTGTGTTGTTTGAAGTTGTACAGAGAAGTTATCACATATTAAAGGACAGATGCTTTCACAGCTTCCTATGCTCTTACAGAAACAGCTTGGAAATTGCAGCTACTATTTTGTATTCTACTACTTCCACATTATTTAAATAAATTATACAAGGTCCATGAAATATGCTGTAGTTTAGGAGCTGCTGCTCTAGTGCTTGCCTTTTTAGCTTTCTGAGAGACAAGTCAGATCTTTCAGATCGATATTTTTTCCTCTTTGAATGCTTTCTCTCTCAGCAACATCAAGAAGTGTCCCATGTGAAAAGTGGTTCTAATTATGTGTTGTGTCAAAACTCTCCTGAACCAGATAGGCAGTAAAAGGAGGAAAGTCTGAACTTCATTGATAAAAATGGAAAGAGCAAATGGATGGCCTTTTGACCAACATGAACAGACTCAGTATAAATTCTAAAACAAGTCAGAAAACAGAGGAAGATGTACTCAGAACAACAGGGGACAAATGTTTACACTTCGTGTGTATGTGAGACTGGAGGTAAGAAAAGAGAAGCTCATACCCTCTAACTATCCCCCTGAAAAACTCCTTCCCATCTGAAAACTCATCTGCAGGCCACTTGGATGGGACACAGGCTGTGTTTGGCATACAGGTTGTTTTCTTAAAAATCTCCCTGAGCAATAAGTTCATATTTTCTCTTTTACCTAATGCACTATATACACCTCTAAAAACTCTCATATAATTAATTTATCGCTCTGCTACCAAGACCAAAAAGCTTCTCCTTTATAATTAAATATTTTCAATTTATATAAATAAGGTTTACTGCTAGAAGAAAACTGAGGATGAATAGCAAGGTGAGCATTTTCTTTCTTAGTGCATCAAGTACAATATTTATATATTCATGTAGTTGCCTGGTTTAAGAGGCTGTCATAAATGGGCTGAAGATAGTTATGAGAGGCAGTCATTCAAGGAAGTTATAGAAGCTCCTCCATCTCCAAGAACAACCTCCCAATTAACTGCTTCAACATGAAATTGTGAAATTCTTAACGTGATAATACCAAGAAGCACAACATTTGGTGAAGATATTTTGATATGAACAGAGCTGGTAGCAGTAATACAGCAATAATTGCTAGCTCATTTACGGCCTATTTAGCTCGTGCAGTGAACCAGATGAGAACAGCTAATGAGCACAGCTTCTTGCTGTAATTAGTAGAACAGTAGTGGCTCGCAGATGATTTACAGTTTGCAAAAGTCAGTGTATTTACTGAAAAGCTTGTGTTCTCTGTGAAGCTGTGCCATATGATGAACTAAGGATGCCATGTTTTACTTTCTAATAAGCCTTAAGATTTGGTTTATAATAACCACAGAATTCATCTAAATCTGACAGAAGTACAACACTGAACAATTCTGTGCGCTGTTTCTTAGTCTGCAGTCTAGTCTATCAGAACTGATTTTGCCAGTTGATGTATTTTCTTTCATTTCTCTTGTTGCAGAAATAAAGTTTTAAAAAATGGTGCAATTCTTGCTCTACTGGCAGATTAAAGACCATTTTATGTTGTGGTAAATCACAAACATATGTGCTGTGTACTGCTAGAACTCAAATAGGTTAAAGAAAGGACAATAAAGTGTGGGAGGAAAATGTTTGCAAAAGATCAGTACTCATATTTATGGACCCCAAATTAGAAAATAGATAATTTTAAGAAAGGATAAGTTCTCTTCCTTTCCTTGACCATTGAATGGACTGCTTATAGACAAGAATGCAATTAGAAATGTCAGACAACTACACCCAAATGGTATTTACTAAATCTTTGCCGAAATATTAAGTTTCTTATGAAATGTCTGGCTCAGTGTTTCAGATTCACAGAACTCAACCAGAACCAAGACCAATCTTGGGTTTCTAGACTTTTGTCTTCATTATTAACACTGTGAGTGCTTGAGTGCTACTTTTGTTCTTGTAGGATAGCAACTGAAACTGTGAAACTACTAAGGCCCAGTAAAACAGTAAAGCAGAGGCTTTCCTTTAGCCAAGATCTGACACAAGATTTTACACTTGAAATCATACCTCTAAGAGCAACCAAAAAATAATGCAGGTGGGAAATAGTAATACCTTATAATGGTATATAATTTTAAAAAACACATGAATAAACTTTTTAATTAAAGAATGACATAACTTCTAAGTAAAATGCACTTCTGTTTCAAAACACATTCAAGGCAATGACATTATTCAGCAAATTTGGTTCAAAATTACAGGTCGAGTTGAAAGGAAAGAGAAGTAACCCTGTTTTAAATTTCAAACACAAGCAAATGATCTTTTTAAACCTCTCATGTTCAGAGTGTCATAAGCACTTCATAATAGTTTGTTTTACTGATGATAGTTTGTCATTCATTTAAGTGTCCAATTACGGCATCTTAAATGCAACATGAAAACCTCAGGTTGTTCCTGAGGGTTTCCAAATCTTCATCAATGTGTTCTGTCCACTATATTGCACTGTAAGGACTGTTTATCACATTTCTCATGCTGACCTCTTTGCTTTATCTTGCAGGCACTATTTAATTATTTAATGAGTTAGAGTAAAGGAATTCAAATGAAGACATTTGACATACTAGCAACAAACCAGGTTCACTACCTCAATCAATTATACTTAATAGCTCAACAAAATCTTAACAGTGGTGAAAAGATCACTCAGTCCATATGACACTGGTAATATCCCTCAGTTAAATCCAGCTGCCTACAGTACTGCTCTTGTAAGGCAGTGAAATGGGTTTGAACATCTTTATGTAGGGAGAGCAGAATGTGCTCTTCCAGACTTCTGCCAGAATGGGGAGGTCAGGCAAGATGATCTCTTTCAATCTCAACCATTCCGTGATTCTCAGGTTATATATTGTTGGGGTTTATTATTTCTTTTTATTATTATTTTTTAACATGTTGTAAAACAAAAAAAAGTATTTATTTTTAAAGCTCTGACACACAATGTATAAATTGTCTGCTTGCTGGCTGGACAATTAAAAGTCAACTATGTAAGAAAATACACAAAATAGACTAAGCAAAATTAAGTAGTGTATATTTTCATGTTCTTTTTACACTTCCTACTTAACTCTTTTTCACTACTTCTTTCATGTGTTCATTGTATTGCATGCTGGACAGGAATTCTGAAACATGATAAAAAGTTCTTAAAATTATAGCAGCAACCCTTCAGCAAAATGATAAGTAGAAAGTAATGATATCTGCAAGGCTCACACATGGTAGAGAGGCGTTATTAGTCCCCATTTGTTTGCTAATACAAATCTGCTTCATATAATATGGCACCTGCTCATTTCTAGTTGGAAAGAGTTTTCAGCAAATTTAGCAATATTTGATGCAGAGATGCTGATTACTTTAGCCAGCGAAACAGCCACAGAATCACAGAGATTCATCCTGCTTTTAAATACTGTTTGATCTTACACCAGTTTAATTTTCTTGCCTATATCTCCTAATCACTATGGCTTCTTTCTTACTTTTGTGTCATTTAAGAAGAGGAGCAGAATATTTGCCTCTCTCTGCACAATCATTTCCCATTCCTATTTGGAAGCTTGGGTTGCTTTGCAACTGTTACGAAAAAAGCTGTCATGGTCAAAATGCAGAAATCTCCCTTTTAGCTGCTGCAAACAACCCTGTCAGTTCCAAACACTACTGAAAATTTTAGCTACAGAGTGTGACTTGTCTGTCATGTTTGACTTAGTTCACCCAGAAGCATTGATTATGTGCTTAAAGGCAAACAAGGGAGAACAGTAATTTTGCAGGAAATCTGCATAAAGGCAGCTTCCTGTTTACCAGCAAGCCTCCTAGATCTTCTCTGGGTTTGTTTTGTCAGTTTTTCTTTTTCTGTCGTGTCTTTAAATCTATCTTCAGGATTGTCAGAAATTGGTCCACAAGAAAGTGAATAAAAATGTTTTCCTTTTACATACAAACTTCAAGAACTTCTCTCTGTGGTTTTACATGAACAGAAATTTTTTACAGATATTGCCACTGGCTGGATTAGAGAGCAATTATGTGTGCTTAGTGCAAGTCACTTGGCTTTTATCATCCTGACCTTCCCCACAAAACTACAAGTAAATATAGCAAAACTGTGAAGAGCTAGACTTTCTCAGAAAATTATGTTTGACAGATTAACAAAATTATTTTCTCTGGGTTTTTTTTTTCAACCTTATGCAGGGTTATTGTTCAGAAAATTCAGAAAAAAGTTACAGTCTGCAATTTATTGGAAAAGTAAAAATTATCACATGCATGTCCCATACTACTGTTGTATGCTTTTTTTTCAAATATACGATTATGAAAATTTAAAAGGCTTTAAGTCCATGCTGATGAACTATGCCTTGAATTACTTCTACTCTGACATACTTAGGTGAACCTTACATTTTACCCAGAGGAAAATTTAAATTACGTTGTATGATATAATATTTAAGGACTATTTAACTATAAGTTAATACCAACCTACAGGAGCAGGATGCAAAAAAGGTGTAATCCAGTAAAAATGAGGTGTTTTCCCTTGGAACGTCCAAATTCATAAACACAAAAATAAGCTTTCTCTTTATGAATTGGTCTCAGTTTTGCAGAGTTCTTTGTTCCGGCAACACTGCCACAGACACCTCCACAAACTTTCTATTACCAGTATGTTCTGTAAATGACAAACCACACCACAGTGACAATCATGCTCAGGAAATTCCCTGGGTCTTCAGCCTGGAACACTGTAAGAAGAGAGTTATGAGGATGCTTGACTGTTGTTTTCCCACAAACACCCTTTAGCCAGCCCTCCTTTCCCATTCGGATCAGTGAACTGACAGTAGCACACAACAAAAAGCTCACTCAGTCTGAAGGGTCTGAAGACTCCAAACCTGCTCCTGGACTAGCAGCCAACCAGCTCAGACTTTTGCCATTGTTGATATTGACTGCTCAGAGCTTTTGGTGAGTGATGGAGAGCTCTCAGACTCAGGGGCTCAGCAGCAGGCTCTGCCTGGAACCCCAGCTGCTCTGCAGGTCCAGGCAGAAGCAGGTAAAGAGGACTAGAAACTTTGGTCTGAATCAGTATGATTGGTCTGTCAACATTTTTTTGATTCCTGTCATTTAGTTTTCTGCATTTAAAAAAACACCCTTTTGTCTCAAAAAGTATATGAGAGATAAAAAATAATCACCTAATACATCAGAATGTGCATCACAAATGACATTTCACATGGAGTTTTCATTTGTATTAGGACATCATTTTGAAATGTGGAATATTAAAGAATAATAGTCTTTCAAATAATTGTAGGATTGTTTTCTAATTCACTATAGAAATGTAAGTACATTGTCAAAAAGTTTAACATACTGTCATAAAAAAATTAATACCTATTCAAATTATCCATTTTTTCTGAACATTTAAGTGATGTGTAATACCTCTCATATTGTCAAACTGTGATATATGATAAAATGTAAGGCTATTATTGAATGTAATCCTTATATATCTTTAAATACATAGGTCACTAGTAATCTGTTATTTGGACTATTTTAAACTAAATTATACATGAAAAAGTTTATGTAATCCATACTTGGAACTGTACAATCAGAATTCAATTACATACATCAAATATAAAATTTCAAATAATTACACTTTTAAAATATGGATGTAATTGCTGAATATGAAATGAAAACCAAATGACTAACATTTTTGTGTATTTCCAATACTATATCTTTTCTTTAAATTAAAAATTCATTTTAAAGGAATTTGTGCAAGGAAACAACAGGACCTTAGAGGCAAGAAAATATTTTCTTCACACTTTGGAAGCTGAATACAATTTGAATATGATAGAACTTATGTTTTTCAGATGTTATTTAAGCAAGGGTTTTTAGTGCTGGGAAGGGAAAATTAAAAAGATTCTATACACAGAAGCGTCACTACTGACTCTTAACATTCAGACTTACCTTCATCTAATAAAAGTAGGCAAGAGGAGTAATTGCTTTTTACAAAGCATTATTTTTGAGAGGGTAAGAGTCTCTCACAGAGGAGTTCCTATAAACTCCTTGGTCTTTCTATCATAATAATTGAAATAGATATTGTAGATTTAATTATGTATACTTAAAGACTTAATTTAATTGCCCCATTTTTTTGGCAATTTAAAAAAATCTGTAGGATTCAAAGTATAATTTAAAAAAAATGATGGAATCTAGGAGTCAGCATGATGCACTGCTAGTGAAGGACCATAGCTCTCTACCTATGAGACAGGAAATCAGACAAATCTGCTAGTAGAGCACTGTAACTGCTTTTCTACATATTTAATATAAATTATAATATTTATAATGTATCATAATGTGAAAGTTATTTTTATAACATTAAAAGAAAGGCTTAAATATATTATGTGAATGTTAAATTTCACGTCTGCATGCTATTCTTCTTTGTTATATTCTAGGAAGTTTCTACTATCAATGCTATGTCCTTTTTGGACTTTCTTAGATCACTATTTTATTTGGGCAATACTAATTTTATGATACTGCAATTGTGTTGTTTTCAGAGAGATGAATGAGTTATGGCTTGGAAAAAACCCTTTTTTCTAAGTTGTGTCACAAGATGCACTTGTTCAAATGGAAGTATTTTCCTCCCAGAAATGTGCTTGCTAGCACCTGGATTTCAAATCTAAATAGAGATACCCAAACTCTAAAATCGGTACCTTTGGTATTTCTTATGGGAGTTGGAAACAAAAGCTAAGAAAGAAGCTGGCAGAACTTTAAGAAAAAGCTTTCATGCCTGGAGTTGCAGAATAATGTGCATAATGATTTCTCCAGTGCTGCACAGTGTGCATCTTTGAGAATACATGAGTCCACCCAACTTAAAGTCACACATGCACAGCAAAACAAGTAATGAATAATGAGATGGTGAAACTGAACTGTCACTGAGGTTGTAATTCTCTGTGTCTCATTTTTGCTTCAGTGACTCTTTTCTTTTAGCCTGAGACACAAGCAGAACAAACAATTAGTGCAATAATTGATGAGCTGTGCCTTCAAAGCTTGTGGTGGCCATGCTCATGTTTTATAAGTCTACTAATGCAAACAGCTCTTGTGATTAGCATGCTGCCTTTTGCTCAATGACAGTGCTTGGGAGGTACACCTGTATCAGACAAAAGATTTTTATCTGCACTTTTTAGTCAGTGAATAAACTATATTTTATTTCTTTCTATTTTTAGACTCCAATAACACTTATATCTGCAATTGGTGAAATCATTACATATGTAGTTCATCTTTTAGAACCTCACCTTGCCTTCTGATTGGGCTGAGTTTTTCTTGAGATATTGTAGCATAATGCTGCAAGTATTAAAAAGCCCTCTAAGTTTATATATCTGGTTTTGCTTTTCTTGAGTTATTCAAATACTGATGTTTCTTGAGTCAGATTTTAGCCACAGTAGCCTAGTGAACTTTCATTTATTATTAAAAAAATTTCCTAGCTTCTTTAAAAGCCAGCAAAAATCAAAGATCTGTAATCTTATTCTTCATCATTAAGTTCTAGGGTAGGATAAAATGAAATTATATGAAAGAATAATAATTAAACTGATAAACAGCATGCCGTCTTTCATAGTATATTCAATTTCTTGATTTAGAGATTAGGATCAGATAGGAATAAGTCTGAGAAAAGTTTTATCAGGGTCTGAAACCATTCCACAGTAAACAGAAGTGTAATGGATGGTGTGCACATTCACCATTGATTTCCAGCCTCGCTAGCACATACGCGTTTCCCTAAGGCTGCTTGTCAATATCCTATACTAACTTGCTTTCCTGTTTTAGCTAATAGGTAAAATAAACCTTAATTATGGTCCACATTGTCAAATAAGGCAATGGAACTGTCCTTGGAATCTCATTAAAATCTTCTGGAATCTATAAAATAATGATACTCACAGGAACCTGTTTCACATGGATCAATTTTGGTCTTTTTGTGTATTATTAACCTGAAAAAAAAAAAAAAACCAAAAAAAACCCCACCAAAACAAAACAACAAGTCCTCTTGCAGTAATGGGGGAATCTTCCCACTGAAGTAAATTCTTAAAAAATGATTGATTTATTTCTTTGCAGAGATCTATTTTTTCATACTTCTGTACATGTAGAAAGACAGCAACAAGTTTAAAGGACCAACAACTGAGATTCTGTGGTATCCCATTTTCAATTCTGCAAGATTTCATTCTTATAGAAAGTGTCACAGATTTGAATATTCTATGTTAATGGTGCTAACACAGGCAATTCATATATTTAGAGCTCTCAACACTTGTGTCAAAACACAACACACAGTGTTAACAAAGCACTCTGCAGTTCCTGGGTAGACAACACTAAGTGCAGTTATCCACTGTAAGAACAGTGACTTCAAATCTGTGACTTTTGAATATCAAGGGATCCTTACTAAAGGTTAATTTTCTTCCCTCTGTCATCTACCATTCAGAACTTCATCGTCCTTTATCTACTTGCATGCCATAAATTCCAATTCTTAACACATTTGGTGTCCTCGTTCAGCATCACTTAAAAGACTGTTCTAAAGGTATGCTGGTATGCACTCAGAGAAGCTAAAATCTTCTGAAAATCATCAGATTACTGATTCATTAAATGAAGCTAATCTGAGATTTATAGCCACATTAAGGCCAACTCTGACAAGAAATCCACCCACACAACATAGGTGTGTCATGAGTGAGAAACACAATATAAAAACGTTCTTACAACATTTTGATGGTCTTTCTATTGATAGGTAAAGTCTTATGCAGCATAATATGACAATAAAAGGAAACGCTGAGGGGAAATTTAGGAAACAGAAAACTAGATGTCTGAACTAAACCTGAACTTATCTTTCAAATGTTGTTGTTGTTAGCAATTTTTTTAGCATTTATACATGAAACAAGAACATTATACAAGATAAGGTTTACACAGCAATGTCTGTCCTGATACCCAAGATCTTGCTGAGTGCTTACAGTTGCATCAGAACTCAGTTAAACATTTGAACCTCTATTGCTTTTATTCTTTTCAGTGTTGTTTGTTTACAGTGAATTTATCTATTACCACATTCAGAATATTTTTGTCTTCTTTTTTTCACATAGCTAAATATTTTTCTATGTAAATTGATGTAGAAAAATTCTCATTGTTCAGTTTAACCAGAAAAGCAGATAATTTATGCTCTGATGCATTTCCATTTCAGCTCCAGTTGCTCTCATTTTTTATCTGATTTACATCCCTATTAAAAAGAAGTTTTTGTGATTCAGAACTGTAAATTAAGTTTCAATAGATTGAGTCTGGTCAAAAAAATCTCAAAATGTGTTTGGCCATAGATGGCCAGATAACTCTCATTCTCAGAAAGAAAAACAATACTTAGTTTATTAAAAAATTTTAAAAGTCTGCAGGATTAAAATGCAAATCCAGCATATTAGTACACACAAATTGTATGATAATACTGGGTTCATATTGGCTGTGATATGAAGGACAGTTGGTAAACAATAGCTTAACAAATGTGTCAGCTTAATGCTATGTCAGAGGTCCTGCTGTTATCCATGACTCACAACAGCAAACATGAAACACAGTCCATACAGCTTCAGAGAATTCTCAGTGATTATTCATAACAACATATACTCATTATCAAGCTCTCAGTGTGTTTTGTTTGGTCTCAAAGCTTTTGTTTTGACGGATTCACTTTGGTCTCATCATTTTGAAATCCTAGCTCGAATTCTCACGTTCCAGCTATTGTTCCCATTGTGTATGCCTTGAAGAGGAGAAAAAGTAGGTGACAAAAAAAGAAAAATGGAACAGATTAAGATGTGACATTTTGAATTAAGAGAACCTTTTAAAGAACAAAGTTTTGAACTAAAACTTCCTAATGCTGTTTCAAGGCCAAAGTGAGACTCATATCCTTCTGCTGACAAACTGAAAGGATCCTTGAAATCTATTTGACCTAAAGCTTCCTACATTGATTGAATTTGAACCTCTCTATTAACATTTGAGAAAAGTGAATATTCAATAGAAGTAATTTTATTGTGCTTGGTGCATGGTTACAAAAGAGCACTCGGAAAGAAAAAAATCCCATCGCAAACTCTAACTGCATCATCATAAATTTCTGCTTCAAAAATTAAATGTCCTAAGATTTTCTCATTTTTCTCATATCTAGAATACAATGCACCCAAATTACATTTTTTAGTCCTTTATGGAGAAGTTTACTTAAAAAAATCTTTCAGATAAAGCAAGCACAAAACAAAACTTGTAGAGATTGGTTGCTGAGTTGACATCATTTACTAGCTTGTTATTCTTATTTGTAGACACACCATATTTAACAACAATTAGAACATTCAAATTACATAGCAAGATTTTTTTGTACCACTCTGCACCTTTTTCTGAAAATTTACTGTAATTACTTTTTTGTCATGCATATGAAACACTAAAAGACAACATAAGAGGCAGGTGATGAGTTTTCATGTTCTGCCTAGTGGTCAAAAGTTACAAAGACCTATCTATGACACTGCTTGCTAGCACATCCTTAAATTACTTCCTGAGCAAGCCAGCACATAGTATTCAGTGTTTCCATTAAATTTTATCCTGCACTACATCCAAAGCAATGTGGCCAGCAGGGTGAGGGATGGGATTTTACCCCTCCACTCTGCTCTGGGGTCCCCAGCATAAGGCCCTCCTCTGGACCCACTGCTGCAGGTCCAGAGGAGGGCATGTGGCCCTCCTCTGGACCTGCAGCAGAGGGTCCAGAGGAGGGCCACAAAAATAATCAGATGGCTGGAGAACTGCTATGTGGAAAGGCTGAGAAAGCTGGGGTTGTTCAAGCTGGAGAAGAGAGGGATCTGCAGACACCTTATAGCAGACTTTCAATCTTTAAATCGGACTTCTAAAAAAGATGGGGACAGTTCTTTAAGCAGGGCCTGTAGTGATAGGGCAAAGGGTAATGCTTCTAAAATAGAAGATTATAGATTTAGAAGAAATTATTTTTACTATGAGAGTGGTGAAGCAATGGCACAAGTTGCCCAGAGGTGTGGCCAATGCCCCATCCCAGGGAGAATCCAAGGACAGGTTTGACAAGGCTCTGTCCCTAATGTGTCCCTACATTTCCTGACTCCACACCAAGAAATTTAAACTGCAAGGAGAACATAGAGCCACAACGTAAATCCCAACAAGGAAAAGAAATATATATTTTCCTGAAGGACAGTGCATATGCTGAATGCCTAATTCCACCAGTGAACATCCCATTAAAGCTTGCAGAACAAGAATGATTCATTTGCTGGATTGGTACCTGTTGCTCCTTGTCAGCTCTGCCCTCATTCTGCAACAGCAACAGAGTGTGTGCAGCCAGCTGGGGCAGCATGGACACGAGGAAGGTAAGCCAGCCACACAGGGGAGGATTTGTGACACACTGTGTTTTGGTTTTGAATTTCTTACAGGTCCCACCTAGCAAGTATGAGTCCTCTCAAAACTGTGTTTTTGTGAGTGTCAAAACTAGATCTAACAATCCCATAAAACATGGTTTTACAAAGCTAAGCATCCCAGTGGGCTGAAGAGTTTTAAGTAAATGTGTGACAGAATATCCAGACCAGAGTCTGTTTAGGATCCTGTCACAAGTTGCATAGTTGAAGCTGCAAAAGTAAACAAAGAGCAAGCAAGGTGTCACATTTGTCCCAAGTAAAAATTTCTTAAATAGATGCTAAGTAAGTCTTCACAGAATGTTTAGCATATATCTGCAGATTCCTGATTTGAATGTCTTTTTCAAGCAGTCAATTTAGATATAGATATTTATATAATTATATTTATTTAGTAAGTTCAAGGGCATCTTAATTGGCTGAAGAGGAAGGAAGGGAGAAGGGGAGACAAGTGAGGAAGGGTTTAATGATGTCTGATCTGATTTTTTTCCAATAATAGTTATTGTGACAGCATCATGTTAGAGACTTATCACTTAGCTGCTGAAATGCACAGGCACTGGAACCAACACATGAAATACATCTCAATATGAGTTATTAAAAGAACAGGGCCTTTCAATTATAGTCAATTAAATCAGTTTAGTGAGAAGGTGTTAGAAAAATTCATGTAATTTATCTGATTGTGTACTCTTGTTCCTACAGTACTTTGAAAGTGGACATCTTTGTTGGCAAATTATCCACTAGAATTTGGAATCCAAAAGTGTTCAAAGTGATATTTGAAGTAAAGACTCATTTTTCATGGTCACAACTTTATTACCATTTGTCTTCTCCCATTTTGTTTTCCTGCTTTACATGTATTGCAAAAAGAAGCTATGATGCTAGTCAGTAAAATTAAAAGCCTGGCCCATGTTTTGTGAAAAATCTGTCAAATTAAAAATATGCATTGAAAACTGATCACTTAATCACTGTGTTATCAAAGCTCTGTGCATTCTTAGTCATACTTGCAGCTGATACACCTGAAAATGGATGGATATCTTTTATTTATGTTCTCATCTTGGTATATGGGTGTATCCATTTCAGTGCCATGCCCAAATTTGAATTTAGGAATTCTAGCAGTCATTACAAGGAAAATAGAAAATGTCTCAGAAAGGAAGGAAAAGTCCCAGAACCCCTCAAAATAGGATAGAATCGACTATTTCAGTTGGAAGGGTTCTACAGCACCATCCAGCCCACATCCTGACCAGATCAGGACTCCCCAACAGTCAAAGCACATCATTAAAGGCGTTGCCTGGATGTCTCTTCAACACTGACAGACTTGGGCCTCACCCACCAGTCTTGGAAGCCTCTTTCAGTGTCTGACCACTCTCTTGATAAAGTAATGGTTTCTGTTATTCAGTCCAAACCTCCCATGGCTCAGCTTTGAATAATTTTCACATTTCCTGTCATTGGATGCTAGGGAGAAGAGATCAGTGCCTCACTCTCCACTTCCCCTCCTGAGGAAGTTGAAGAGAGCTAAAAGGAGGCACTTTCCCCTCACTTCCCAAGCTTTCTTCAGTGCCTTTTCTCTAAGAGTTTTGCTTAGGTGGGTGGAATTCCAAGAGCAAATGGCAGGTCCCTCCTGAATGGAAAAAACAAATTGCTAAATATATCTTCTGCATCTTTCACCATTAGACGCATCTTCTGCATCTAATGAGCAATTAATAGTCTTAGCATCTGAATAATCAAAATCATAGTTTACTTAAAACCACATTAATTTATTTTGGGAAACCTAAGACTTGCAGTGATATTGTTTCAGATAGACTAGGACAAGAATGTTAAATGTTCTCTAAGGGCATAGTTGAGTTTTCTGTGAACTACAGATGAATTCAGGTTTGTTCTCAGTTCCCAGTGAAACACTTCATGATAGCAACAAGCCCAGTGATTAAGGAATATATCAGACTGATTTTTTGCTGTTAACTTTATGTGACATGCAAGATCCCTGTGAGAAAAGGGTTAATTTTAAAAGTTACAGTTTTATTTATTTTTTCTTTTCCTGCTATTATATTTTCTCAATTACTTAATGCTTGTTTCTTTCCTAATTCATTCCTTCCCTCTATATTTTATTGAATGAAAAAATCTTCATATCTCCCAACAGTTTTGCCTCATTTCCTTCTGTGGTATGTACACTAAAATAATCACTCCTAAGACAGTGAATATGGTTGCTAACAGAACATCATCGGGCTTTAGAGCTAAATATCACAATGAGGTTAATGACAGATGGGAAATGCTCATACATTGCAGTCATGGTTTCAGTCTGTCTGCAAACACAGTTTGCATTACTTTATGTTTTGCTTTGAAAGAACCTCAACAGCTTGGGTTTCTTTTTAAGGTTAAGGTTAAAACCTATGAAATTTGAATATACCATTGCATCAATACTGAAGCAAAGCAAAGCACGTATGTCCTGCTGTATGGGTGTCTGATTTTCCTCAGCTGAAAGCTTAAGCCAGAGATGTAGATTGTTTTTTGGTTTTGTTATTGATTTTTTAGGGTTTTTTTCACAGTAAGTAAATTCTTGTAAGTCAAAAATTCTTGATTTACCACATTCTTCTCAGATATATAACACTCCTATTTTTCTGAAAAACTGTTGTTTTCCATCAGAGGGAAACCTGCACTCTATTAAAATTCTTAATCTGCAGTGTCTAGGGGGAGATGTTAGGTGTCCTGCCTGGCAGCAGGAGGGCAGGTCCTCAGGGATGGCTTTGGCACTCTTGCATTGAAAGCCATCCATATAGCTTGGCCCAGCTTGCCTTAACAAAGATTTTGTGCCATGTAGAAGAATCATCATGCTGCCTTCCAGGCTACCACATAGGTAATAATTTTTTTCTGTGCTCTCTGCAGATATCTCTCCACCTCTGTCTCTGTTGTCCCAGACCTTCCTAGCCTGGGTGAGGAAGATTTCTCCTGCACTTTCCGGGTTCTGTCAGCAGGTTTTATAGTAGGCAGCCTACTAATGCCAAATCCTGCCTTTTGCTACAATAGCTAATCTTAAAACATTCAGACCTCAAGCATTTCCACTATCAGTTAGTGGAGCTAAAAACCCCAAACTAATACACCAATTCTAGAGAGTGTTTGATGGCATGACATGCCTGTTAACACACGATGTACTGCGCTGCTGTTCAGAAAGCGCCGTGTGTGACACGCAGCAGATGCCCCATAGCCAGCCCTGAGGACACTTTGCAAGTGTCTGAGTGGTTGCCTAAGCCCACTTATATCTATTGCTTTGCAGCCCTACAGATGAATTAGCAGAAGAGGTCCAAGATGACATAGCAGCTACTGGCAAGTGTACGTGGGCTTAAGTGAGAAGGCAGAGCCTTGAGATCAGTGCTCCTATTCCTGTAGAATTCTAATGGACTGCAGGAAGATAGAGTTTGAGTGAGTACTGATGAGATGAAGTGGAAAAGATGCAGCCAACCTGTCTCCTTTAGTAAGCTGTTAAAAGTTCTTCCCTGCTGGGGCTGATGGAGATTTATTCTTATAATATTGCACGGGGAATAGGCATTTGGGTTTAATACTCTTGGAAATAAGATCTCTTCAGACCCACACAAAGAGGTCCTTTAAGGGTAGCTAGCATGTTGTACATTCTTGGTGCACATGGAGGGGTTAAGAAATCAGCATACTCCATGGCCACAGGGATGACATGGGTAGGATTTCCCCTCAAAGGAAATATTTAGTTCATCCCAGAAGGGAGCTTGCATGCATATTAACATCTCTGCAGCACAAACAATAATAGATTAGGACCCTGGCAATAAACAGGGAGTGGGCCAATGCAACAGTGTAAACATATCTTCTGAGTCTGCAACGTTCAGTAACGTTCCACAATTCTTCTCTTCCATCTTGTCCAAATGAGCTTCTTTTGGCTTTAAGCCATTTCTCCATGATAATGTCAATGGCTTTAGCAATGCTAAACANATATATATAGCCAACAATAGGGGATGATAAGGGAGTGTCATGAGGAATGGATAAGAAGGTCTTGGTGGTGATTTTTTACAGTAGCCATCCCCAACCACTGACAGTAGGGGATCACAAAAATAAGAACTTTACCATTTTGCAGGTGAACCAAGTTGCATAACAGCAAGTAGCAGGAAAAAAGTTACAAAAAGGTCTTCCTTCCTGTAACTTTGTAGTCACCTCAATGTGGAAAAGAAAGCAGCCAGGTAGACAATTCTCACAAAAATACGCCCCAAGGCTGATGCTGTAGTTAAGGGAATGAATACATTTAGAAACCTATGCCAATAATTCAAATCCTGAAAGACAGGATGAGAGATGGAAAATCTGATAAAAAATATAATAGTCTAAGTGTTTTAGAATCAACATACAAACATGTAAATGAAGGTTTAATGTCAATGAAGTTAGGAAAGACTGAATAACTCCTGATGATACTCTTGAAAAATCACACTGTATATTCTAATGTTTACACTATTATAGAATACCAACAGTGTTTTTTGGATTGTAATGTGGGCAACACTGTTGGCATAACAGCTGGATAACAATTAAAAAGTGTGGGGTTTATACTCATGCAAAATTCATCACTATAACATTGCTAACAGAGCCAAATCCAAGTGAAAGTCCTCTTCCTTCATAGCTACTTTTTTCGCAGCACTATTCTGACAATTATAAAAAGATGCACTGAATATGCTGTGCAAAGTTTAGAAGAACTACTCTAACAACCAGGACAATATGGAGAATTTGAGAGCAGTTTAGTCCGGTCATCCCATCTTTCTTTTTTTATTTTTTTTCCTGGCTGTGCATTTTGAACAGAGAAATGATGGAGTCTCCTTCACTGGAGTTATTCCAGAGCTGCCTGGGGGCAATCCTGTGTCATGTGCTCTAGGACGACTCTGCTTGTGGACCCATAGAAGTAGGAGTGGACCCATTCTGATTCTGTGGTTTGTCCAGTGCTTGATCATTTCTGTCTTTCTGTTCCTGGTAATCTCCAAAAGACACAGAGAGGTTGGACCCAAAGAGGAACTCGACACTTAAAGTTACATTTAAGGACATTTTCAAAATGCAGACACAAAATGAGACCTTAAAGCCCAAAGAGAAGATTTGTGACAGCAATAAGATTATTCTGCTTTACTCAGTGGATGGTGAGGGCTTTCATTTTTCAGAGAGACCTGTGAGATCAGAATTTGCATCTAAGCAACTCACTTTCACTTCTGTTATTCTGTGCACATACAGAACATCTACTGAGATTATAAGACATTTTGGGTCAAACTTCCATTGTTTTACCTGTGCTGCAATCTCATTCTATTGAAGTAGCAATATAAGGGTTATCACACAGCAGTGACCCACACTGCCTTTAAGTAAACTTCCTCAAGGCTCCAGATTCAATGTGAAAGAACAGGGAAGAAAAAAGCTTAAACTCATAGGTAATGCTGGTATGAATTCTTATTGTTTTAATCCCATTCAGAGACCCCATTGACAAAGGTTGCCACATTCAGCAAGAACATCTACAGCAGTCACTTTTTCAACTACTGTAATGTAATATCTAATTTATCTAACTGAAATGCCTGAGTTAAGGGTTCATTTAGGGCTTCCTGATTCTTCCATAAAATATATTATGAAAGTAAAGTACTATAAATGAAAGCCTGTATATGTACTTTAATTTAAAGTTTGTGTCTGTATAATTGCTTCAACAGTGCCCCAACAAATCTGTAAATGCAGTTTGAGTAATTGATATAAAACTAAACACAGCAGCTGTTAAATCTCTTAACATCTGTAAAGCTTCTTTTAAACACTGGGAAACCTGCTCTCTCTCATGATTAACTCCTTGTTGGGTAATGTAATATAGCATGGATATACCAACTGGTGGGACTTTTTTGATTTCAGGAGTTATTTTCCCACTTTAGTTGGAAACTTGTCTTTTTCCTTTTGTGAGGCAGTAGCCTAGCAGGAGTAGAAGTAGTGTATGCATT
>WBNO01025857.1:24750-36735 GCA_013400575.1 Peucedramus taeniatus | reverse complement strand
GGGGAAGGGGAAGGGGAAGGGGAAATTATTTCTTTCAGACAAATTCTGCCCATTGAACCTCACTGGTGTGACCCACGTATGTAACTATTTCTAATTAAATCAGGTTGGGGACTATTCTAACAAAGAGATTGGCAGAGGCAGAACAGTGCATGAGCTCACATTTTCATACTTAGTTTTCTTGTAACATATGATGAAAGAGACATCTAAACCAAATGGATTATTGCTCTAAGTTTCCTGGCTTGCCAATAGATCCAAATCACAGTCTGCATATGTTGATCTTTTCCCATCGAATATATGGGTTCAGGGAAAAATAAACTCCAAACAAATATTACTCAGTTAAGTTCATATATTAGTTGGAACTAAACCAGTTCAAATTTTGACACTCATATTTATCAAACAACTTGTATGAGAATGTGAAGCTCTCAGGTCAAAAGCTGTATTTGATTGCTACTTGTGCATGGTCAACAAGGCCTAGGCCATCACATTCAGTCAAGTTATTTTTTGCACAGAAATTGTTTTTAGAGTTTCAGATAGTCTCAATAAATTTAATCATCTTGATGATTCATATAAAAAATTCCATTTATCAGAAAACATTGTTTTTCATTTTTAAGTACAAAAAAGTTAGAATGTGAAAGTCTCTTCAGTAATGTTGGGTATCCTGTGTCCTTTGCTCATGACATATTTATTACACCTGGATTTTGTCCAGAAAAATAAATGACTGATGAGAATTTATTTATTTTGGTATCACTGTTTTTAAGATAATTGAAATCACAACATATATTTATTATTAATGACCCCATGTGTCCCTCCAGAAGACCAATGGAAGTGCTATTATTGATTTCCCAAAGAAAAGGATTAGGTTAAAAACATCTGAATCAATGCCAAGGAAAAGTTTGTTTTGGTCTGAGCTTATGGCTAATTCCTTAAGCCAAAAATAGAGATAAAGGAAATGTTTCATCCTGATCATTAATATTAACCCATTTGAATCAAAGTATATGTTACTCTAACTGTGATTTTAGAAATGGAAACTGTATGGATTATGCACCCACCTATTGTCCAGAAAAGGTGATCCAAATTTACTGGTGGGTTAAGCGGTGACTAATGTTACACGTGGAGAAATAATTGGTTAGGAAACAGATGTTAAGATGAGGAATGAATGATAGAAGAGATGATATGACATCCTTTGTCCTTGAGTGTATCTAAAATTTATGCGACAAGACATAAACAAATTTAAGGAATCCCAATAAACTCAATAAACAGATGTAGGAAACACCTTTTATTTTTAACTTATTTACCCTATCCTTCTTCAAGCTAAAACTCAGACACTAAGCTTCACCTCATCTAGTTTTAAACAGCTAAAAGATTGAAAATTAAATCTGAATTAGTCACTATACTCTCACCAGACCCAAAGGAGAGAGAATAATAGATTACCCAGAAGACAAATCCTCTGAGCAATCCATAAGTCCAGATGCAATTAATCACCTTCAGAGACAACTGATTTTATTCATGAAAAGAAATCTTATAAAAGCTGCTTCAGGTTTAGCATCTATCATGCAGATGCCTAGCTTGGAAATTACTTTAATGCAGAGTACAGCCTCCAGCACACTTTATGTGGGTAAACAAGGAGATCAGGAAAAACAGAGCTCCATTTATCCACAAAACATCTGCCATTGTGTAGTCATTGATTAAGGTTTTATTTGCCTCCCAGTCTTTGAGAATTAACACAGTGCTGTTTAGACATACTATGGCCAAGCTGCAGAGACTCATTAGGCTACTTAGGTCTCCACCTAGCTTTAGAAAAGGAAGGATTTTTTCTTATCCTGTTCCACAGCTGCAATTCCCTTACAGTTCAGACTGCAATGCTCCATTGTTTTGCCAGATGACAATTTTCCATCAGCTGCTCATCTTCTCTGCTATCTGGATTACAAGTGGATCCTGCTCTGACTCTGTGAGAGCTTTCTCTGCTTACATTGGGGCAGTGACTCATGAGCTGCATGTCATTCCCTGCTGGCAGAATGCAACTCCAAGGTCCACAGTAACTCTGTCTTAAAGGCTTCCCTGGAAATTGCAGGATATATCTGTACCAGTAAATAGGATCAGCTAGGAACCCAGGCATGCTGCAACTTACTTGCACACATCTAAACCCTCTTCTCCACAACACATCCCATCCCATATACACCAAAAAAAAAAAAAAAAAAAGTGTCTGTGTCCAGATTATTTACTGGAACAGTCTGAATCATGCATCATCCCATTCATAACACACCCAGGCATTATCTAGGTATCTAGCTGGCACAGTAATAACCACACTGCTATGTGGGGATTCTCTCAAGAGTGGTGAATTTAACTCACCCATCCATCAGCTAATTAGAAATATGTGAAATTACACATTCCTGTCTCCCAAAACTTGCTGTTGAACAGTAACATTTAGGTTCATAACTGTTCATGGTGTTCAATGGGCTGGCATGCTCACAAAGCAAGTCAACTGCCAAGAGGGTGGCAATAAATGGGACATTAGGCCCTCAGAAATGATGGTTGATGTACATTCCTAGGAACATATCCATCAAGATCCAAGGGAATGGCTTGAAGTTGTGTCAAGGGAGGTTTAGGTTGGATATTTGAAAAAGTTTCTTCACGCAGAGGGTGTCTGGGCACTGGAACAGGCTTCCCAGGGAAGTGGTCACAGCACCAAACCTGTCTGAGTTCAAGAAGCATTTGGACAATGCTCTCAGGCACATGGTGTGACTCTTGGGAATGGTCCTGTGCAGGACCAGGAGTTGGACTCGATGATCCTCGTGGCTCCCTTCCAGCTCAGCATATTCTGTGATTCTCTGATTACTCAGCTGCTGATATGTGGTAGGAACCACTGATTACACATTTACAGCTAACATGAAAAATTAGAGAAGGAATCTGATTCTCTAGCTGTTCTCTTCCCCTTTATTCCAAATGCAGGAAATATATACACCAGTTTCATCTTTCACCTACTGAGCCTGCTAGGGTTTAAAATATTAAAAGGGGCAAAAGGTAGCAGCTGAAAAAGGAATGATGAGAAAGGGAGTGGAGCATATCTTTTATTAATAGGGAGGGCAAGCACAGAGATACATTGGCAGGCTCATTATCGGTCTGAGGCATAACAGTGTTTACTAACCCCAACTGCCTTATGCCACCAACAGGCAGCAGTATATCTGCCTATCTGTATTATCAGTCCATAAAAAGAATTCAAATTTAGTAGAAATTAATTTTAACATTTTTACATTTGTACTGACAAGATACTTTTGGCAAATTGGATGTTTCTACAAATGTTATCAAAAGGAGGGAAAATTGCAGTTGCATTCTTAAATGTTATGGCATCTTATTTTTGCCCTAATTCTCATGACTTTTTGCTCTTTGCATCTGGACTTCTGGCATAACACAGCTATGAAAGAAATGCTTTCAGTCAAGTGGTTCAAAGGAAGGTTTGCATCAATCTAAATACATAGGAATCATATCTGAGGGATTAACTTGTATTTAACCAGGAAATTCACACTAAAATAAAGTGTCTTGTTTGAAGAGCATTCTGTGTTTAAAGATAGACAAAGGAATGATGCTCATTCACATCATTAGAGTAGGTAGGCAAGGAATCTGTATGAGAACATGGGCTAATGGGTTATCATTCTTTTATATTTAACCTAAAAATATAACTTTGGTCCTTTATTTTTAACATAATAGAAGCTAGCTCATTCTGCTGACTATGAACAGAAATAGGGGAAATGGCTAAGATATATTGAAATCCTCTTTGACATTTCGCCCAAATTAGAATGACCCTTTTGGAAGATGCAATATTTGCACTTGCTTTTTTTCATTGTCATTTAATTTTCCTCCTTAACTGCAAGCCAGAAAAAAGAAATTATGAAGAACCAACTACAAGATAGTTATTGCACAATTTCATTCCTGACTAGAAACAAACAAAAAAAAAAAAAATAGACATGGACATAGACTGAGTTCTAGAGGGTTAAAGTTGTTTCCAAAAAGTGCCCAGAACTGCATGTGCTAACCCAAACTGAATGCACATGCCAGCTGACATGAGGTAATACAGTACTGTGAATTTCTGTTCAGTTACTTTGCACATTTTACATTGTCCCATTCTAAAAGACAATTGTATGCAAATGTCAGCCACACCAGAAAAGAGGAACACAGGGCATGGGAGTAAACCCCCAAATAATTTTATCTGTTGTGCAGATTAGTGAGCACAGGAAGACAAAGATGGGCTAGAGTAGGATTTCTGCACCAGGAGACTGGCATGGTGGAGAATGAGAAATTAACACTACAGACCTGGAATGCTGAGAATGATGCAGAACAATCTTGGAAAACACAACATCTACTTGCCATTTTCAAGAAACTGAATTTTTATTTATTTTAAGGACATTATCATAACCTGCAGGTGAAAAACCCTGGAGAATTTATTCCCAGGTTAGAAAGAGCCTTTAGCAAGATAGTTTCATATGGACCACAGCTAAGTTTGGAATAGGCTTTCTAAGAATTCCTCACCTGTTTGAATAGTCTTTCTGAAACCTGAAGCTGAAATTTCAGCACAGAATTAAACACGTTTTATTCTACCCACCTACTACAGAATTACAACCTTATTCAGTTATAGTAAAAAGACTGTAAATACATCTGTAGGAAAACACTGGCATTATGAAGGAGAGGAGGTATCAGCTTCTGCAAACAGTAAGGGAGCAAGATCAAGTTTCCAGAGGTTAAAAATGAAACAGTAAAAAAAAAGTCAGCAAATTTCACCTACGAAGGAAGGTAGGATAACAGCAGCAATATCTGAATATCAGTTCTGTCAGAACAGATATCTGAGTCATGCTGTTTGGCTGAGAATCTGTAATATGAAGGTCTCCCAGGGTAATACACTACTCATGTCATATTCAGAAGCTTTGAAGCAGGACAGTTGGAGAAGAAATCAGAGGATTGCCTTGAGAAGAAATAGTATTCTGTGGCTGTGTCCTCCAGTAAAGTTCAAGTTCTTCTATGGGAAGATTTCAATAGATGTGGTCAAGGCTTCAGAAAGTATATCAGGTATAACAGGAAGAGATATGCCAGCAGCAGGATTTCAATGCCAGGGTGATAAAAATAAAATATTATTTTGAAAAAAAAGAAATTAACCAAAAAACAATAACAAAAAGATCAAGGAAAATTGAAGAAATTAGCTGTGGAGAAGAGTAAACAATGGAACAGAGTTAGAGTTGGACCTTGAAGACTACATTTGTACCCCATGAGAACTAAGGGAAAGAAATGTGCACCGATATTCTGCCATAATAGGGTATTTCACTTGGAAAAAAAATGAACAGCAGTAGCAGGAAGTATTCAGCTTAAAAAAGTGATGGAAAGAGTTTAAGGAGTTAATTTCTAATTGACATTAGAATTGAATATGATTTCACTGGCCTGGAAGCTTAAAAGAAAGAGATACAGGTACACTTCTCTAGCTAAACAGAGAAAGAAGGGTCATGAAGGGGAGGTCGCAACAAAATGGTACCTAAAGGTCAAGGATGGGAGAGAGCTAAAAACAGGTTAGGGAGAACGTTTCCCTGGAGAAATCAAAATGTATTTTTGAGCAGGAAGTAGCTTTGGAGAGTTCCTCTTGAAACAAGAATGCTCCATTTCCTGGAGATAAAAAATAGATTGCTGTTAGGAGCAAAGAAGTCCACTTCAGGGAATGGTGGCTTGGTCTAAGAGCAAATATATGACTGAGCTCCTAGAGCATCTACAAAATGTTATTGTAGATCTGTGAACTCAGAAACAAGCAAGGTAATGCTCTGTTAAGGGCTGCAAGTGGATTGACTGTACCAAATTCAGCTTGTGCCAGCTGGGTACCAGAGTTCTGGGTTCCTCAGTCCAAAAGGGATACAGAGTGGCTGGAAAGACAGCAGCAAGGAGACACAAAAATTATGACCTTCACATGTCCTTTCCAACCTCAACCCTTATTTGATTTTGATGATAGTATCTGTGGCTACCAAACCTACTACACTGAAGGACCAAAGACAGCAGGAGAAAATATCACACAAAACCACAGTAATTTAGAAATCAAAATGGATTCCAGGAAAACAAGGCAAAACAAATCCAATGCACCAGGAAGAAAAAAGGATGGCAAACTAAGAGAAGAGTCCATCATGTAGCAACAGAGTGTTCTGTCTTTTATAGGGACTTTGAGGTTGCAAGTCAATACCTGTAGGGGTTATGTTAAAGGGTTACTTTAATAGTGACCATACACCTAAACAAAAGGACCCTCTTCGGTCTTTAAGCCCAGATTCCTCAGTCTGCTAAAATAATGTGACACACTTTTGTAAGGGAAGGAAAGTTTCTGAACCCAGAAAATCTTGGTACAATCAATAAAAAATCAGATGTTGAGGCTTCTTCTAGAGGTCACCTTCTACAAATAAAACAGCATCTGGAGACAGAATTCCTGTACTGCCTTGGCTGACAGCATACAATCTTCTAGCACTAAATATAGGCCTATGTAAAACTGGATATTAACAGTTTGAGCCTTTCCCATATAAAAGGAGAAGACATTACTCCGTTACAACATTTTTAAATTCTAGAAGCTAGATTTTGTTGCAAAATGAGCAAGGTAACAATAATATATGCCTGGTTTCAATATATTAAGGGCTGTGTTTGTTAATGCCCCGAGAAGACATGCATCTGTAGTAACTACAGAATGTCTACACAGAATACAAATCCTTCAGCAACACTTTGGAAAGTGTAGCCATGTCATTAAGCAACTGCACTGATTTGAAAGAGTGTGGTTTCAATTCATTAGATCTGGACCTCTCAAACACCTCCTGCCAAAAATGTGGTTTCCAGTAGAACCAGCAGTGTTAGGAGCTTCCAAAAGATAATAACCAGTGTCAGTCTTTGCTGACCTGCAGAAGACAGTGCTCTGATGTTCTCTGAATTGAGAGCTGATGAGCTGCAAAGACATTTCCATGGCCAACACCCAAAACTGAGAAAACGTCCAAACACTAATTTCATTCTCAATCCAACATTTGTTTGAAATAAAAGTGAAGAGCTTCTTAAAAGGTCTGATCAGTAAGGACCTACTTACACATGTGAGATTTTTTTATGCCCTACAGGAGAAAATCTTAGAGCCCAAGGTCATGAGAGAAATTGTAGAAAGACTTTTCAAGATCTGTGAGCATTTCAGTAGCTTTCAGTCAACCACATAAACAGTACTTCTACCTCCTGGGTATATGGCATCTAAACATTATCTCTTGCTTATTTCCCTGAGTCTGTCGGTGCAGTTTGTTGAAAATTACAGAATGATGGAATCACTTAGGTTGGAAAAGACCCTTAAGATCACTAAGTCCCCTCAAGGGAACAACTCTCGCCTTAGAAATGGAAGTGTCTCCCTGTCCAATGCAAGCAGAGGATCCCAGGGACTATTTTAGTTGTTAGGAAGTGCAGCCACGTTACTGCCTGGAAGGAACCCCAGTGCCTTTTGGCAAGAACCAGCTTTTATCACCACTTAGGCCTGGCCCCACAGTAATAGATTTGATTTTGTAGCTAGGTGGAACCATCCTGTGCAGAGCCAAGCATGAAGTAAACAAGAAGCCTGTGGGCAGCCAGCTCTCTGGCACATTAAATCTCTCTTTTAATTCACAGCATGGATTTCCTTATTATGAGGATTCTTAACAGAATGATTTTATTGGTGTGCAGCTTATCAGTACATTTTAAAGCCAGAATGTGGTGGCAGGTTTGTTCTGTCCAGATGAACACAGTGTTTGTATTACATGGCCACACTTGCAGAAAAGCATGGATAAGTGAATCACTGAACCTCTTGTTGAGGTCAGGCATTTTGTCTGGAAATGAATATAATCCAGAAGAAAAAAGTTTGCCTGGAGTAATCTCTGTGTACAGCATCAACAATGTATGGCCAGTTATCACGTCCCTCGTATAAATGCATACATTACACAGCAGCTGAAACATGCACTTTTTTTAAACAACTGATCTTATCTAGGTTTCCTGGGCGATTCTGATCCAAACTTCTATTATAGCTGGAATTTAAAAGTAAACTTGTTCATCTTTATTTTGTTGAAGTATCATGGGGAAAAACAAACAAACAAACAAAGTTTTAATAATTTCCATAAAATTCAGAAATGCTCTTCTTTCAAACCTGCAGCTACTTCCTCAAACCCTTTTCAGTAACTTTTCCCTAAATAGATAATGATTCAGTGTGTTTTATACCTCACTTTAATTACATGCTGCTGTATCAGTTTCAGAACTGTATTTTACCTTGTGATTTCCTTTGCTACTGCTGAATAGGAAGGATGAGGTAAATAAATTTTACTGAGTGGCATATTGGTTTTAACTTTGGAGTTAGATGGGAAGAAAAACTTCAGTTATCAATCAGACTGACCCAAAGGCTTGAACTTAATTCCATTTAAAAAAACAAAAACAAAAACAAAAACAAAAAAAAAAAAAAAAAAAAAAAAAAAAAAAAAAAAAAAAAAAAAAAAAAAAAACAAACAAAAAACAAACAAAAAAACCAACAAAACCAAAAAAAAAGCTCTTATTAAACAGACTATAAAAAACAGACAGATGTTTGCTTCTTAATACAAATTTGATTGTCTCTCATTGTTTTGATCTTGTAATCATATACAATGTAATCTACATTAAAAAGGCATCTGGATCTAAACTTCATGTTTCATTGCTGCTATTTACTGGTAGGGTTTTATTGTAACTTTTTATGATAAATTTTGTTTCATTGTTTCAAGAATTAAGTATAATGCCAACACACTTAAATTGACATTCTTTATCATCTGCCCAGTACATCAACATATGCAGTTACAAAACTGCAATATCCTAATATCTCAATTTCTTAAAGTACTTTTATTCTTTCAAAATCGCCATTGGTAATGTTTCTATAGTAACTTCTGTAACACAGAGGACTATTTTCTGACTTGAATTGAACTCATGCATCTAATGAGTGTCTCATACTGAGACAGCTATTCTTTCTATTCATCCTAGACTTGCCCCAGTTAGTGGGCAAATTTCCACCAGACTCAATAAAAAGAAAAGCAGGCCTGATGGGGTAGACTTCCTAGGCTGCTTTAGTTGCTGAACAACATAAACAGAAAGTTAATGGGATTTGCAAAAGTACCTGCAAACTCATAACAAAATTCTCATTGATTCAATAAGGTATTATATGATTTAAAATATACAATCCAGCAGTGTGTCTCAAAAGCTTTCAAATCAAAGGACTTTTTGGTACCATAATTGTGACCACTTCTCATGATTTATATTACATGTAACATAATAGTCTTTAAAGTCTTTCTGTTGTTAAAAATCATCATGGCGGTGATTACAAGTTACCCAGTCTTTTTGCTTTGTAAATGGTATTCCAAATTAAAAAACAAAACAAAACAAAAACAAAACAAAACAAAAAAAAAAATCCAAACATTATCAGTCATTGATGGAAATGTTGCATCTGACTCATAATTAAAACAATGACTGGCTAATTAATATAATTGTTAATATCTGGTGGGATAAAATGGAGTGGAAGTGCAGAATACAATAAAATGAATAACAAGCAGTCTGGAGGGTCCAACTTTCCCTGCCTTGTACAAAAGTGAACTTTCCATAGGAAAAGGAGTATTTCTGCTTCCCAGGGAAAAAAAAAAAAAAAGGCACCAGACACATTAGCAGCAGCTTACATAATCTTATATAATGTATTCCATACTGTTCAGTAAGGAATTTCTTTCATAGCTTAATTAGCAGAGGCCACTTAAAGGGCACAAGTTTATTATATTTACAGATGCTTTCTATTGTTGCAGTCTAAATTAACCTTGTTAGTTGGTCTTCATTCAAATTACAGTTAATTTGCCAAGATATCTGATATAGTCTTGGTATTTAATATGGTATTATCTTAATCTTCACATAAATTTATGTGAAACTGTGTTTTCCTTTAATTTTCATTAATTAAAGCAGACTTATTCCACAGCATATGCTGAGTTCAATTCCTCAAATACCTGAAAAAAATACTAGAAATAAAAAAGGGTGGTAAATTTACCTAGCTGCAGCCAGAAGCAGCTTAGATGCTTTGTCACATAGACTCATTTTGTGCAACATTAAAGAGTAATGTGCTTCAGGTATCAGCATCTGCCCAAAGTTCTGTATATAATAAGTTTGTATATACTAACATCAAACATTTCAGAAATTAAATTGCTGTTACTAAAACTTCTGGGGCTGGAGTGAGTGGCTGCAATGAAGATGCCACTAGTAGCAAAAGTCTTATGGAGCTGTGATAATAAATATGTTAGCAAACATATCTCACTGTAGTCACAATATATTTCTTGATCGTCTGGATCAGCATAGAAGCCTTTGAGACTTATCTGGAACCTTGCAAGTAAAAATGCATTTTGAGATTAAAGCTAATGCTGTGATAATAGGCAAGAGTTTCTAAATCAATATTGCACTTAGCAAAACATTGTTCACTTATGGATTGCTAAATTGGAAATTGAGGAAATGCAAACTTGAAAACTGAAAAGACTGTTTAAATCCCCAGGGCTCAGAATATAATATTGAATTCAGTGTTCATACTTTTATCTTTGGGAGAGGAATCAGCCATGGTGTTTAAAAATGAATCATGTTGCACAATGCAGTCTTGAAAAGCATGAACTTGGAAATATCAGCCTTCCAGCTGGAGTGCAATCAGCCTCCAGGTACCCTTGTACAGTTTAGAAGTGACTTTATTGGCTTTATTCCACAAATACTGTAATTTAAAATATGAAGAAAAATCTGTGACATAAATGTGGAAATTGATCAAGAATGAGTGAATGGCAAAGGTGATTAATAGAGAAGACTTTTAAACAAAGATGGAGATGTGAAAAGGAAGCTAAATGAGGACAAGAAAAGGCTGGCTGCTCCAGTAGCACAAGGGTATGTTAGCAGGAGATGCTGGATAGATGCTGGATTAGATAAATCAGATCACCACTTTTTGAAAAAAACATGTGGTTTCAGTGTTTTCCCATATGGGTATGTCAATAATGTAGGTGAGCAGGTTGCTTCTGTAACAAAATATGTATATATTCAAGATTTAGCATCCAGAATGATTTAAGAAAAAAGAACATCAGGGAGATGTACACAGAAATGCTGAAAAACAGTTTTAAATTCAACTCTCTTTAGTTAGAAATGCAATTGTCTCCAACCTCCAAAGGCTGAGCTCGGTCTCCACAAAATCCTGTACAAATCTCTTTCCTCCTTTCCTTACGCTTCACTGAACGGCGCAGCGACTGGAACGAGCTCACTGGGATCAGACGCCTTGCTAAGGCTGCCCAAAGCGGCAACCAACCAGATAACCGAACTGCAATTCAGAGCAGTCAAAATACTATTTCTGATATAAGGAAGGTTTTGGGAAGCTCTTTAAAACGTGGCACTAAACTCGTAGACCTTGTACAGGCAGCTTCTTCAACGTGTGCGCCCCTCGGGCTGTGCAAGGGGTTTTCTGCAGAGGTGGGAATCCCGTACCCAGCTACTGGGAGTGAGTCTCGGACGGGACAGCGGAGAAGTGACCTCTTCTTCCCGAATGTCCTTCAGCAATGCCCATACCTCTAGTAACAACCCTCCTGAAAAATTGTTTCAAAGCCCGCAAAGTCTGCTTCATTAGGCTGCCAAGTCAGCCGGGTACAAGACAAGGGGGAGGTCGCAGGGCATTTCGCTGGTCGGTACGGAGGCTGGGAGCCCTTCGGTCGGAGGGGACTCCTGACAGCGGTGATGGGAGGCTCCGCGGGGCCGGCGGGCGTGGGGGCTGGGCCGGGCTGCGCTGGGGGCGGATGACGCGGGTGGGGTCTGGCTATGACTGATGGGCCAGATGCGGTTGAATGTTTTAGAAAAGGGGGGGCCGTGCGCCGCCGGCGCGACTTTGGCCACGGAGTCTGGTGCGCGGCTGACGGACACCGGGCTCTGCCGCCGGCGCCCGTCCCTGCCGCCTTCCCGAGCGGAGCGCCCATC
>WBNO01025857.1:0-24404 GCA_013400575.1 Peucedramus taeniatus | reverse complement strand
AACGCGTCCCGCCCGGCCGCGCTGCCCAAGGGCGCGGGGGCGGCTGGAGGGCGGCCGCGCTCCGCCTCGCCCCCCATGTGCACGGGGCAGACGGAGATCAAGGAGACTTTCAAGTACATCAACACGGTCGTGTCCTGCCTGGTCTTCGTCCTGGGCATCATCGGCAACTCCACGCTGCTGCGCATCATCTACAAGAACAAGTGCATGAGGAACGGCCCCAACATTCTCATCGCCAGCTTGGCCTTGGGCGACCTGCTCCACATCATCATCGACATCCCCATCAATGTCTACAAGGTGAGGAGGGGCCGGGGATGGATTCAGGAGCGGGCGCGGGGGTGCGGCGGTCCCCCCTCGGTGGTCCCTGCCGGCCCCCGCAGATGCCCGTCCCCGCCGCGGGGAGACGCGTCCCTTCCTGGCTGGGAGACACCCGCGGACTTCACCTCTCGAGAAAACCCTGCCGGAGGGTGGTATTCTGGTCAGATGTGGTCGCAGATGGCACCCTCTCTGTGCCTCAGTCCCATCCCTCTCAGCGTTCCAGGCTGGGAATGGGGCAGAATGGAGGCGGCCAAGCTCTGAAAAGCACCTGGAAACAGGTGCTGTCGCAGGGATAAAGGAAGTAAATGCAATAGATAAATGTTCAGTGGGCTGGTCGAGGAATGGAGGGGAGGCACAGAAGACCCTCTCCTGTGGGTACCACTTGGTCCCTTGTGCTCAGCTGCGGCAAGCTTGGTCATGATTCTTTACACGGGTCTGCACAGCACCTTTTGGCGCGGGGGAACCAAGGTCGTTCAGCTCAGCGGTTTTATACATCTCTTGGTTGGGAGGCACGATGCTTTCCTGACCTATGAACCTTTCACCCTTTGCCAGTGTTGCAGCATGGGCAGCCGAGAGGGAATGAGCCACACCTGCTCCTCTTGCACCTTGACGTGATAAGACTTGCTATGGAGGGAGTACAACCCCTCTCTTCTCTATCCAGCTTGGGCAATCCATTTGTCCTAAGGAATTAGCTGAGCAGTTGAATCCAGCCTCTAGTTGTTATCTAGCACTATTTGAAGGTATACTGGAAAGAACAGAGCTCTTTCTGCTCTTAAAGTTTACAGTTTGGATGCCTGAGCACCCATCAGCAATTTCATAGAGTGAACAGAAGAGTCTTCATCTATCACCTTCTCTTCACTTTGTAGGCATGATTGTAAATTAGGGGTTGTTACTTGTACTTTTAGAAAGGCACGTTGAAGGGACGGATTTTGAATTCGTAATAACAATCCCAAAAGCTGCTGAGATGAGAGAATCTTCTCTCTTTATCCCTTTAAAGTATTTAAGTATTACAAAGCAGGGAATGGCATCATTGTGTTAAATTCATGATCCAATTAATTTGGATTACATGATAGTTCTCAGATTTGAAGTTTCAGTGGTTTTCATACTATGCACTCTCTTAATTCTTGTGAGAGGAGTGTGCTCTTTAACATGAAGGTGGAATTTAGAAAAACAAAATAACTGCTTTAAAAAGTGTTTTTGTAAAAAAAAAAAAAAAAACAAACAAAAAGTTTCTTTTCATCTGTTCTCAGAAAAATCAAAAAGATTAAATCAATAACAGTTGTTCAGTATGAAACTTTGCAATGTCAGTGATAATTTCAAAATTAATGTCAATATGCAGTAATATACCTCAGTCCTTATCTTGATTGAATGTCACCAAGTGTATTGTCGTGAGTAGGTTGGAGCAGGAGGAATAAAGGGTCAGACTGCTAAATAATAAATATTATACCAGCTGCAAGTCTGGGATTTATATTGTGCTATTGATAATGCTAGGAGCTGTGCAATAGCTCTCAGGTGCTAAATCTCCCTCACTGCTACTCATCTTACTGAAGAGCCCATAATCACTTTACAGTAACCCTTATAATAATGATTGAAATATTTGCTAATTTAAGATAGAATTTTTGAATAAATGCAAGTTAAAAAAAAAGGCAAAAAGCACCTATTAGATACTGTGTTTATCAAGATTTTGAGGGTAGTTTGAGTTGATAACTTTTTATCATCCCATTTCATTTCAGAGCAACAGGAAGAATACATACAGTAATGCAATAAAAAACTGGCTTTGATCACTCAGTAGTATGAGAAGCAAAGGCTCCCTCAGTAAATCAAGTATACTTAGCAATTGTAACTTGCAGTTTGAAACAATTTGACTGCATGAAACAGATCCAGATTCAGAATCTGCTGCCACATAGTCGTAAGGCAGCTGCATGAAACAGTGTGAGAGAATTTCTCATGTTAATAAAATTCCAGCAGTTCTTTCCTCAACATTTGCCCTAGAAAGTGTGAAAGTGTCTGTGAATGCTTTCCAGACAGCCTGTAGGAGACAATTCAAAAGCTGCACTAGGAGAAGCTTTTTATTAGGTATTAAAATGGGATAACTGCAAAAGATGTCCCCTGTGACTATTTAAGTGAATACATAAGTAGCTGAAAAAGTGCACAAATGAAAATTGACGCCTCCTAAACCAAGGGTATCTAAGGAAAAAGAGGTGTTACCTGGATAGGGAGGTAAATGCAGTCCAATGCATAAGATACTAATTAGTCCATTGCATTCCTAAATTTGAATATCACGCAATATGTTCAGTAGAAAATGAAAAATATCAGAATCTGCCACACAGTCAGGAAACTGGCTATGAAATGAGGGCTTGAAGAGTGTTCAGTTCCAGCATAAAGAACCTGGCAGACCTTTTTGGCATTCTGGGTCCTGGTAAATGGTCTGGCTTTGTCTGGATCTCCGAGCTGCAGAATGGGAAGCAGAGGAAAGTCTGAGACAGTCATTCTGCAGTATGTAATGTTTTGGCAGTGTAGAAACTTTGCAAAATTACTGCTAATTGGATGTGCAGGTGATCCTGTGCTGCTCCACTAAACAGAATAAATCCTTGTTAATTTGAGGCCGCAAACAGCAGTTAAGGAGCAGAAGGATGGAGTAGGTGGTCAGTGAGCTTTTTATGTCCTTCTCTGCACTTAAACTTTGGAAGACAAGACAGTGGCAGCTTGTGCACCTGACAATACAGTCAGGTCTGCAGTTCTGGACAGTTTATGCTGACTTTTCCTAGTAAATAAAGTTCTTAAGTCCCATGTCTAATACACCAAAACATCAGGACTCAAAATTCTAAACTTACACTAGCTTTGCCTCTCATAGGCTTAAAAAAATGTAATCAAATCACATACTAAGATGCTTTCTCTTGTGATACACAAACAACATCTCTCTCTCTTATTTTGTAATATTTATTCCTGTATATTAAATCAAATTTATTGTCATATCCAAGTGGACTTTTATCAAGGGGAATAATCTAGGTTCAGCCCATTATTGTGGGGTGTTCTGAACTCTTGACTACCAACAAATGTCTGAGGAAGAATATCTACCTGGAAATACTGTCATAGGTTCCTTTTTCTCAGAGCACAATAGAAGAGTGGAGAAAAAAATTTCAAGGGAAGAAAAAAAATCTGGTCTTCATCCAAGCCAGTAATCAAGGGCCAGAGTCAGCTTTGTAGGCACTGATTTATTTTCATTAACTTTATTTAGGGATTACATAAAAATTATGGTTAACATAATACGTTAACCATAACCAATTATTAAGCACTGGAAATACAAGAAAGACCAGATTAGGGACTCTATATACCATGCAGACCCAAACTGGCTCCTTTTTTAATCCAGCTATCTTTTGAAAAATGCTCTGAAAAAGATTTCCATTGAAATTTATTTGTGATGAACTTACTAACTCTTGTAATGCAAGTTCCTGTAGGCCATGCATTATGATAAAGCCAACCATTTTCTAACTTTCTAATCGAGGTGCTTCTCTTTAGAAAGGATTCTCACTCTTCCATATTTGAACTCTTGGTTGCTGGTTCTTCTGATGTTAAAGACAGTGGCCATTTTATTGGAAGAAATGCATTATTTCCCTTCTTTCAAGATCTGAACCGCTTACTTGAGGTCTTGCATAGTCAATCTCAGAACTTCTTATGAAAAGTTTATTGATTTCTGACCATAAGCTAGAAGTCTGTTTTGCTTAAGAACCCTTTATGGTGAACAAGTGCAAGTTATAGGCACTTAAGGTCTGAATTGTCCAGTGGAGGAACCTGTCTGGACTCTGCAGGCAGTGGTAGGGAGGGGTAACTTTGTTCTCTATTTAGATGGGAACAGTCCATTCTAAAGTCAAGTGTATGGAGTAGTGGAAATGTCTGGATGCTGTTAAAAGTACACATACATAATTTTCATGGTGGATCTCCAAACTGAAGTTAGATTATGCTAGTATAGATTTGTAAATTGAAAGTAGCTTTTTCATTATGTATACATTTGTTGTGTACACATTCACTTCTATAAAAGATGCACATGAAAAATTTCAAAGTGAGTTTTGACCTGTTTTGACTTCTTCTTCTACCCTGTATTTATGCATCCCAATCTGACAGCAGCATGGCTTTGTAAGGGGTTACTTTTGATGCAGTCTTTCCACTGGAGTTGTGAAATGGCAGAAATTTCTTACTTCAACAGCACTTTACAAGGTTTTTGCCATTTTCAAGATGACTCTATAAAATTACTTTATCTTAATTTTTTAAAATAAGTTTCTAGCAGGAGTTATAATAAAGATACAAGAAAATAAAATAATTGCATGGCTCATATTAAGATTTTACACTATTTACTGGATAGATCAGTAAAGCATTCCAAGCTACGCTTGAAAGCAGGAAATATATTTTCTTGACTGTAGGGGAGATCCTCACCCTGATATAATTATCACTAAACAGTATTAAGTTTGTAACATTATCCCTGACCATAACCTTAATTTCCTGGGCAAATTTTCTGTTTTGAAAAATGTTTGTTCCTGTAAAATATCTGTATGACGTCCCTGTGTCAAAAAAAAAATAAAAAGGTGTAAATTTACCAGTCATTTCAGAGATACATTGAAAAAATGTCACATGTGAATTAGGTGTAGAGTTGCATGTCTGGTTTCTGTTGTACCTGCTGTTTATAATGATGAAAATCAGCTGCAGTGTCCTGTGAATGAGACTTGCTGTGAACGCACGGCTTGGCGGAAGCGCGAATTCCTGCTCTGCATTTAATTCCTCCAGTCCCTGTGCATTCACTGCTTGGGACTGGAACACTGGTGGGAATATTCACATGCTTTGCTGCTTCCTCCTGCCCAACTGCAGCCTGTGAGCAGCAGTGGGTTGGAGCCAGGTATCAGCCTCCTGGCCGGGGACCACAGCAGCTGAGCCCTAGAGCAGCACATCGTGCTTGCAGCCTGGCTCATTCCAGCAGCAGATTGAGAACATCTCTCAGTTCTTGCACAACTAAGAGAAAGCAGAGTGGGAATTGTGATTCGCAGGTGTGTCTGTTAGTCACAGCATCTCTTGGGGCTTCTCTCATAGCTCTGCAGCTTGCACATCAGTTTAGGCTCAGATCTGTCTGGTCTGAGAAAGCGTTGGCTACGCGTGCATCAGATGTATTGGTTCTTTTAAGTATGGTTTCACTTCATTCTTCACAATGAATTTTCCTTTCCTTTTGATCTATTTCATCTTAAACACATCTCTGCTGGTCGGCAATTAAAACTTAGCCTGTGTAAAATAAGTGACTGGAAAACACTGGAAAGGTCACTCGGAATACAGCCAGTGGTAGACTACTCTTGGCATCTTACTTGTGAAAACACAACATTATTTTTCTCTTTGCTGCCACTTGGCAGTATCTCCTCTCATGGCTCCAAGTCATTTGTCGTTTGTAAAATGACCATCTTTTTACAGCTACCCTGTTGTGACTCACGAGAGAATAATTTTACTCATACAAAATTGCAATAGACTACATTGGTATTTCACTAAGAATTATCATTGTCCATAAAGGTGATGCTCCCAAATACTTTATATTGGATCTGCACTGTACTTCAAAGCCATATTTGAAGGGGATAACAATACAGAGAACAAACTGGAACATCAAGGAAACATAGTTCAGCAATCAGAACTTTTTTTTTTCTTTTACTTTCTTAATGTTTTCAAGCTTTTGGAGTAAAGCTTGTATCATTAACCACTTGCAATACCATGATAGAGAAAGTTGTGACTCATGCATTAAAATGCTCAAATTTCACAATACATCAGCTGCAAGACATAAAGCACATGTTTTTGCAATCCAGTGCAGACAGCTGCATGTCCATTCCACCCTGATATAAGCTGGCTGAATGGAAGTAATGTTTTTATGTTATGATAAACCGAAGCTAATGCACCCTTTCTCTCAGTAGACTGCATTCAGTGGTGTGCCACGCCTCTATAATCCCAAACTGGAGCTGGCTCAAATCCAGTCAGTTTGGAGCACAGGTGTGACTGTCTGCACCTGAGTGATAAGTATTAGTTCTGAAAAACCTACAACATGTGGCTGAACCGCTGTGATTTTAGGGAAGAGAGACAGGGAGTGTCTACACACCAGCTAGATGTAAATAAAAGTTTTCAACAGATCCTGCCAACAGAGAATTGACCAAATTTGTGGATTTCAGTTATAAAGAAAAGAATATTTTACTTCAAAGTGGTTTTTTAATGAGTTCTCTCTAGTCATGCAATGTACAGTAGGTACCATAAATAAGTATACAATGTACTTGATACCCATTCCTTGATTTCTGTGGCCAAATAGATGTGAAAAGCTGGAGGTTCACTGCCTGATTGATTAGTTCAGGTGTCATTCAATTCTGTAGGGTGTAAATTTAGAATACATGTAATTATTCACATTACAGTTTTAATAGTAGATTGTTACTGTCACCCCCTTACAGAAATTCAGAAGTTGTCTCAGGGAGAGGCTTTATTGAAAATACTTTAATTACAGACTGTGTTATTTTCCCACATCACATAAGCAAAAGATACTTTTGGTTATTGGTATGGTTATTACAACCTCATCCCTACTTCCTCTGCTTTATTACTTTCCATAAAATTCTTGAGAAACATAAATCCTTAGAATTTATTTCTCTGTTTCATTTCTGCAGATGCATTATATTTATTGTCTTACTTTAGTAGTTCATTGAAGAAATAGAAAGCTGGGCCATGTTGCAGTTTGTCTACTGCTGTTCTTTAAAAGATTCCATTACAGCACAGAGCTAAAGCAGGTATTTGGAGGTAGTCTGGTATCTGAAAATACTGGTGGGTACTTCATAGAGATTTCCAAAAGCCCACGGTCATGAAATGTTCTTAACTTCATTTGTGTTCAAATAAAATTGTATTTAAATTATATCAGGACTCCTCAAAAAAAACCTCATGGACCTTGTGTTTTCTCTTAGATGGACATGTATGTTTGCATAAGGACTTTGCTGAACCAAACCAGTGTAAGCAGGCAACTCTGTGACTACCTTCAATTACAGAGTCATGGAATAGTTAAGGTTGAGAAAGATCTCTTAAGATCGTCAAGTCTAACCATCAACCTTGCCACCACTGTGTTCATCCCTAAACCATGTCCCCAAGAGCCACATACATCTTTTTTTGAACTCTTCCCTGACAGCCCTTTTAGTGAAGTTTTTCCTAATACCCAATCTAAACCTTCCCTGGTGCAACTTGAGGCCATTTCCTCTTGTCCTGTTGTCTTACTTGGAGAAGAGGCCAACCCCCACTTTATTACAGCCTACTTTCAGGCAGTGGTAGAGAACAGCAAGGTCTCTTCTTCTCCAGACTAAATAATCCCAGCTCTCTCAGCTGCTCGTCAAGCAACTTATTCTCCAGACCCTTCACCAGCTTTGTTGCCCTTTTCTGAACAGACTCCAGTACCTCAACCTCAATGTCTTTCTTGTAGTGAGGTGCCCAGAACTGGACACACCACTTGAGGTGTGGCCTCACAAGTGCCAAATACAAGGACAATCACTGCCCTGGTCCTTCTGATACAAGCCAGGATGCCATTGGCCTTCTTGGCCACCACACTGATGGTTCATGTTCAGCCAGGTGTTACTAGCACTCCCAGGTTCCTTTCTGACAGATCTTTCCAGCCACTTCCCCATGACTCTTCTTGCCTGTGGCACTGCATGGGGCTGTTGTGACCCAAGTCTTGTTGAACCTCATATGCTTGGCCTTAGCCCATCAATCCAGCCTGTCCAGAACCCTCCTTAGAGACTTTGTAGCCTTTTTGGTTCCCAGAAACATCCACGCAGTATGATGAGCTATTCTTCCGTTCTTACAACCCTCTTAAATGAGTTGTTTGAAGAGACCCAAGCCAAGGGAAAGATTTTCCAGTCTCTTTTGGGTAGTCCTCATTCTTCCTTCTCCTTTTTCATTTTGTAGCCCTGTGTCTGCAACAGATTCCAAAGACCTCATTTCAAGAAAGTTATGAAAAACAGAGATGGGCTTAGATATTCTAACTAATTACAGAAACTCCAAAAGTTTACTCTTCTATATAACAATTGCGTCTATTTCTTGGCACAACCCTTGTTGTGGAGAGTGTTGTTTTAATGAAAACTGGAAGATTTGGCTGCTGCTCTGGCGTATTTGACCATCAAAGAAGCTCACAGCAGAGTTCAAAGGCTAAATGTTGCTAAATTGATGCTACAGATGTTTGTCTGTTCATAGAATCAGCTGTGAGGAAGGTGCTTTCTATGTCCAAGTAAATCTTTTCCCCTAAATCAGATAAAATGTGCAGCTGGGGATGTGACAAGATTTCCATTACAATGTATGATTCAAAGTGTAAGCGAGCCATCCTGAAATGCATTGTGCTGTTTCCTCTATTTCTTAGTACTTAGAGGTATGCTGAATGTGCAGATAGTCCTTTTGGTATTATTATACAGAATGTTGGTAAATTGGTCAATAAAAACCATTAGTGAGGGATTCAGATGTTTTTACCTGCTGCAAAGCATTTAGATCAAACTACCTTCCTATGCTCCTTGAGTGTCCAGTGGGTCCTTTCATTTGTTATCAGATGGTCAGCTAAAAACTGTGGGGGGTACATTTCTCTCCAGTGTTGCCTGACATCTCAGCTAATGGAGTCTAGACACTAAGCTTCAAATAAACACCACCCCAGATATGCACCCTTTGTCCCTGTTCTGATCATCCTATGCAGGCTTTGTCCCTGTTCTGCTCAGCCTCAAATTATTTTCTGTATTTCTGATCAAGGGTATGTTATTGTGAACACTAAAGGCAGATAAAGACAATTCAAAGATGAGGAAGATCCTCACCTGCTCTGTCATTTTTTTCCCATAAGCACTGGGGTGATGAAGTTAAAAACAAAAGGAGTGGAGTTTGCAAGGCTTAAAGAGGCAGGATTAAGACTTAAGTGATACCCTTGTCCCACCAGGAAGTGACTACACTGCTACTGTCTACTACACTTCTACTGTTTTAGGACACACACCTCAAGGGCTCCCTCGCGAAAAGGTTCTTTTTGACTTAAGTTTTACATAGAATCGTAAAATGGTTTGACTTGAACTTTGGAGGTTGTCTAGTTCCAACCTCCATGGCACGGCACGGCATGGGCAGGGACACCTTTCAGTGGACCAGGTTGCTCAATGCTCTGTCCAACCCGGCCTGGAACACTTCCAGAGGTCGGGCATTCACAATATCTGTTTAAAGCCATTCCCCCTTTGTTCTATGACTAAACGTCCCATCCCAGCCTTCTTTCAGGCCCCCTTTAGGTACTGAAAATTTGCTACAAGGTCTCCCCAGTGCCTTCTCTTCTCCAGTCTGAACAAACCCCATTCAGCCTGTCTTCATAGGACAAGACCTGGTGGAAAAGGAAAACAGTCAAGACAGAACTCCATGTTTCAGCATTAGGAATGACTTTTTTAAAAAATAATTGTTGTTTTCTTTTCACAGCTCCTTGCAGAGGACTGGCCCTTTGGTGTTGAAATGTGCAAATTAGTGCCCTTCATTCAAAAGGCATCAGTGGGCATCACAGTGCTGAGTTTGTGTGCCCTCAGTATAGACAGGTGAGACCCATTTTTCATTGAAGTCTCTAATTTGTTTCCTGTACAGGCATTGGGACAAATTCACCTTTCCACTCAGCTGATACAATGCTTCATCTTACTTCTACAATGATTCATCTTATTTAGATGAATTTAAGCCAGTTAAGCTGGGTGAGTTTTCTCGTGTTTTGAATTGGTAAATGTGTGCTGTTGCTTCAGGTACCGAGCAGTTGCTTCTTGGAGTCGCATTAAAGGAATTGGAGTGCCGAAGTGGACTGCTGTGGAAATTGTCCTCATCTGGGTCATATCAGTGATACTGGCTGTTCCAGAAGCTATTGCATTTGACATGATTACAATGGAGTACAGAGGAAGGTATCTTAGAATCTGCTTGCTTCACCCCACTCAGAAAACATCCTTTATGATGGTGAGTCACTAGCATTTATAAAATCTCTGGGAGAGTTCCTTGGATCTTCGCAGTGTTGTGTGGATTGTAATGTGCACGGGTGTGTGTGACATGTATGTGAATATAATGTGCAAATGAAATAGTGACATTTCTGAAGCATACTGGTTCAAAGAAAAGCATTCAGAAATCTCTGACTTTTTGTGGGCTTAGAACAAACTGCTCTCTTGTCCTGTTTTCCCACCTGTAATGTACACCTTACAGAAATGCTTTTCAGGACAGGCTGGCCAATAAGTTACAGCAGACTTAGAAAATTGCTCGGCATTTAATTCCTAACCATGTTTTTGCTTTGCTTTTTTCTTTACAGTTTTACAAGCAAGCTAAAGACTGGTGGCTGTTCAGCTTTTACTTCTGTTTGCCACTGGCTATCACAGCATTTTTCTATACTCTCATGACTTGTGAGATGTTACGAAAGAAAAGTGGGATGCAGATTGCTTTAAATGACCACTTAAAACAGGTAAAAATTTATCCCTGACCACCCTGTAACTGTAGATAGGCTAACTAATAACTTTATTGATTTTCCTGCCCCATGATTCTGTTCTTGTATAACTTCAGGATTAGAAGCAAAGTGAACTTTCCTAGCAGTGGTGCTGCTGAACTCATATACAACTGTATATATCAAAGCCCTCAGGAAGCTAAGATTTTAACTGAAAACCAAAAAATTGTTTCATTCTTGTTTGATTTTAATGTTTCAAGTTGGTTTTATAGGTTTTATTTCTTCTTTGCTATAATGAGAGTTGGCAATGATTTTGTAATGCAAACTGAAGTCATGCTCGAGTCTAGAAGGTGGTGCTATAAAACTGTTAATTATTTTGAAGAAAGTTCTTGCTGAACCCTAGTAAGGTTAGCAGTATATGTTAGCAGACCAAAGCATATTCCAGCAGACATTCCAAGGTGCTAGTGCCCCAGACACAAACATTAGACATCACTAGAATTAAGTTATGATTGTTCTGTAATGTGTATTTCTGCTCCTTTCCTCTTACCTGGTTAGAGCTGTAATTGGAATCTCTTGGGGCACTTAAAATAAGATGAGATCAAAGCACAAGGAAATGCAATAGAAAAAAACATGGTATTTGAAAGTGATTGGGGAGACAAATATGTTCTTGATTTTAATTTAAATTATTGCTTAAACGAATGTTTTTATGACCTTGATTTTTCATATTATTACTCATACTTCTTGAAATAAGAGATATATCAAATCAGTGTGAGACATCTAAAACAATAGAAAAGATCAAGCACATATTCCAAGAAAATAAGCTATTTGATGTTGTCCTAACTCCTATTGTCATAGGCTTTTTTATCAACATTTGGATATTAGAAGACAACAACAATCCAGAGGGAGAGAGAGGAACTGTAACATGTTTTGTCCAATTTTCTTTCTCAGAGACGTGAGGTGGCCAAAACTGTGTTCTGTCTGGTACTTGTTTTTGCCTTGTGTTGGCTTCCGCTTCACTTAAGCAGAATCTTGAAACTCACTATTTATGATCAGAAGGACCCCAACAGATGTGAGCTTCTAAGGTGAGAATGCAAAAATAAAATGTCTGTATATTGTGGGCATTCTCCATAAGTATATTTGGATTTTGTATTGAACTAGCTTACTCTGTATTTCTAGAGTTGTCTCTGCTTCTTCATCTGGGACCCTCTGGTTTCACTCCAATAGCAGAGAAACAAAATTGTGAGGCATTCCCTTTCTTTTCCCCATCTTCCTCCTGATACTTTTTGGAATTGTTCTTCTGTCATATGGTGCTATGAGAATAGAAGGGGGATTTCTGTCCCTGTTTTCCCTTTCAACAGAGCAGCTAGGATTCAATTTGTGCAAAAAGATCTTGTGAACATCTTCTTCCAAAAGTTAAGATGGTTGGATCTCCTGAAATTACTTTCATGAGAATGGTCTGCTGATTCAGACTTTATTATTGAGTATAACTGTTACTTGCACGAGTTAATCCTCTTGATTTAAGCCCCATTACTATTACATTTCATAGCTAGTCTTGATTAGTGAAACCGAGTCCAATTTCCATAGTTGTAAACCTCTACTAAGCCTTTTCAAAGCAAATGAGATGTGTCTCACTTTAATTTCCACACAGCTTTTTCCTTGTGATGGACTATATCGGTATTAACATGGCTTCACTGAACTCCTGCATCAATCCAATAGCTCTGTATTTGGTGAGCAAAAGATTCCAAAACTGCTTTAAGGTAAGTGGCTGCTGGGAGTTGCTCCTCTGATTAAAAGATTATGTCAATAGTAAAATTCATCCTTTAACATGCACAAAGTGTTTTAAACAGTCATTAAATTTTACTTTAAATTTTAATTGGGTTATGGTAAATGTTCTCTCCCTCTCCTGCTGAAGCTCCAAGGGAAGTAACTAAGGTTTGATGGGAACAAAAAGAGAAAGCAAAAGAGCAGAGTGTACAATAAACCCTCTGGGGACCATGCTAATCAGTGCTACATCACTTCCTGACTGAAGCTGGCACCCAGCTACTTCCAGAGCACTGACAAAGCAGACTCAGACTGTGCTGCAGAGATTCACGTAGCCATATCCTCTGCATCCTGACAGGGAGGGGGCTGACCCTGGGCTCCCTCATCCTGACTGAGCACTTCAATCAGTCACGTGAGGCAGAGGATGCAAACCTGTATTTGTTCCTTTGCAGTGCCAACATTTTATGGGACAGACCTGTTTGTAGTCCTGGCTTGGTCTGAGGGAATAGAGCTGGACACTAATTCTCCACACAGGATTTCAGGCTCTGGATTGCATGTGGCTGGCAGCCCATCAGTCCTTCAGCCTTCATGACTGCTTGGAAAATATGAAGATTTGGGCTTTTTTGGTGAACCTTTACTATCTTTAGACACTGTATTGGAGTCCTTACATTGCCTACGGCAAATTGTTAGATTTTTCTTTTCTTGACGAGCATTTTACCACTGTCCACAGCTAGGGTTATTGCCTGGCTGTGTAAATTCCTTACTACAAGATGGAAACATCTTTCAGTCAGTAGCCAGTCAGCTCTACATCTAGTAGTGTTAATGTATTTCCCACATAATTGTGACAGCACAGGTTGCAAAGGTTTTAGTGTTGGTCTTGCCTTCCCTGTCTATGCTGCTGGCTCCCTGAAAGAGTCACTGGACCTGAAGGCACATAAGAGATCTTCAGCATCCTGAGAATGGAAGTCAGTGGGTGTGAGGAAGGCACTTCCAGCACCCAAAGGCCAGACAGGACCATGAGAAAAAGGTCTGCAGTGCATCAAGTAAATGTATTAATTTTATGTAGGTTTTCACCCTTCTTCTAACTTCTCTTTTTTCCACCTCAGAACGATGAGCTAAATAGCAGCATCTTGCTTAGAAAACATAGATAAAAATACCTTTTTATTTTCCCAAGAAAGATTATCAGAGAAAGGACAACAAGGAGTCATAATTTTATTTTCAGATGCACTTAGAATTGCAGACCAGATTTGAAGGAGTATGTGTTTGGTTGTTACTGTATATAACTACTCAGTATAACTCTTCCTGTACTCCAGCAGTAAGGTTGCTAATGGAGCCATTTGAGCAGCTCAGAGTTGAACCCCATTTCTGTGCTTTATGCTCTAATCCCACAGCATCAGCTTGCACATTGCCATCTACCCCTGAGAAAGGGCAGCTTTCAGTGCATTTTGCCACATGTGCAAAAACAGAGTGATGTAAAATGTTTATTTCTTTTATTTTAACAGTCATGCTTGTGTTGCTGGTGCCAATCCAAAGATCTGTTGTCCCTGGAGGAAAGGCAGTCCTGTTTAAAGTTCAAAGCTAATGATCACGGATATGATAATTTCCGCTCCAGTAACAAGTACAGCTCTTCGTAAAACAAGCATAAAGGTATATTCTCTTACATTAATGCTGGTGCCTTTTTAAGTAAAAGTGGCAATTACTTTTAACAAGATGGCAACATCCAGAAAAATCTAGTTTTGTATTTGCACAAAAAAAAGGACATCAAAGAAAATGCTCTAAAACTGTGTCACATTGAAAATCATGGACGTTTATGAAATCATCACTTATGGAACATAAAGAGAAGCATAGAAAGAACAAGTCATTGTTAGCACTTGAATACTTCTGAATCAGCACTTCCAAATGATCCCCACTTCCTGTACATTAAGTTTGTATTCTCTGTAACACTTGTAGGAACTGAAGTCACAGTAATTATTAAGCAGCATAATATCAAGTTAATTGGATCAAAGCCATTATTATATATAACTCAATGTATTATCTTTTATAAAGCAAATTAACCACCATCACTATTGTGAGTTTTTTTAAAATAAAACATTAAATACTTTGTAATAGAAGTCTAAATGTTAAAAAGTAGAATTTTTATCAGGTATATTATAGAGGTAGCTACTGAAAATATTAAAGGATGCAGTAAAGCCAAAAGTGCATTTTACTTTGATGGTTATTTTTATGAATTATTGTCAAAAGGAACCTCCCAAGGGCTCTATAAATTCCTTTCTGTAGCCACTGTGTGTCTTAGTACATTTGCCAGCACCTTGGGTATGAGTATTTGTGTCTACTGATAGCAAAGGAGAGAAAAACACACCAGAAGCAAAAAATTAACACTAGTAGAAACATACAGACAGCGGCTATTATTTCAGCTATTTTTAGTTGAAAACGAATGGATGGTATCCTGTGTAAAAAGTGGGCATTCCAGAACCTGATGGTTCTTTACTGGAGATACTTTTGTGACAATTTAAAACTGTTTTTGCAATCCAAATACTGTCTTGGGGCAAAATTTTTTATAAATGGTGGGTGAAAAAAAAAATTAACCAAGGTAAAAAGAGATAATTTTAACTTCTTTCTTCATTTAGATTTAAATCTTCATAAAGAAAATAATTAATGAACTGTACTTCTAGAGAAGAGTACTATGTAGCATACTTTTCTTCATACTGTTTTAAAATGTATTCTACTTCTGTAGCTCCATATTTATGGGCGTAAGAAGATGTGATGAGTAGTTTCTGCTTCTGTAAATAGTAGTGAAATGTAATTAATTGTAAAGTATTAAGATATGGGCAGGACCCTGCAAGAACAGAAAAAGATAAAGATGCCTGTAGTAAACATGATGTGTGTTGCCAGGAGCAATGCATGTTTTGTATGTACATGACAGGTCACTCTTTGACTTTGCATTTCCTATTAATTTGTTACAGATGTCCCCAAAGACTTATTAACATATTTTGTGCACTAAGGCATGAGTTTATCAAGAAAAATTGTCATATAACATGCTTTTATAAAAGACATGTTTTCAATAGGCTTGGTATTTTATTATAATAAAATTATTTATCAAAGCTCAGGAATTTTTTTATTTTAAATTTCCAGATCTCACATGTAAGGATTTTTATCTTTTTTTCCAGTCTTGATTAACTTCAAATTTTTTACTAAAGTGCCTTAAAGGTGCTCAGGATGAGAACAGCTTCCATTAAAATGTTCAGCTGATGTTACCTTAGGTGGATTTCTGACTTTAGGTAGCTACAGCTACCTTGCAGACAGCTAAAAACGGGGTGGTGAGCCCCATTCCTGGTGTTGCCCAAATCAAAAGCTGGTGAATGAATGCTTGTATAATCAAGCTGAGGAGGACCCCTGCTCATGTATTTGAGCATGGGCACGTGTGTGTTTGTGTGTGAGTGTATGTGCAAGCGTGTGTGGTGTGTACCATAAGGTTGCTGTTACCATCTTGCTGCAGCACATCCACTCAGCTGCTATAATGCTGAACTTTTATAAATATAAATCTATTTTAGGTTTTCTTCTTTACATTTTTACCTTCATTTTCATGGTAACTTTCTCACAGTAAGCCATGAATGTCACTTCACATCACCTTACCTGCATCTATTTCTGTGAAATGAGTTTCATCTGTTAAGGATGGATAATAAGTGAAATTCTAGATTTGATACTTATCAGTGTTATTTTCATCAAGTTATATCATTACAATATTGTACATGCATATTATTGTTATTTTTATTTAAAATATAGCTGTTGTATTGGCAACTATGTAACATACTTTTCATTTTTTCCTGGACTAATTCTTTGTTAAGTCCTGCTAAGTCAGATATTTAGGTTTTGCAAATAAAGACCATATATACCACCCCTTTTTTTGGGTTCATATATAAATATTAGTACACTCTTTGTCATTTTTTCAGTATTATTCAAAGCAGTATTTTTATTGAAGCTTTCATTTCCTGTAACAAAAATTTTTAAAACTTCTGTCCTTATACAGTTCTAAAATTAAATCCCTTAATACTCCACACAGGTGTTTTCTGAAATCCCCAGTACAGGTTTGTTCTTCCATTCACTGAAATCAGTAAACATTTAACCATTCAATTCAGTTTCAGCAGAACCTATCTGACATTTGCTACTTTGAATGAGAAAGAGGAAAAGCTAAATACTTTTTTTTTAAGGAGTTGATTAGAAAACATAGAAAAAGAGGGTGAAATCAGCTTGTGGGGTAAGACATCCAGTGCAATGCTCTCTAATCCTCACATGGGGTCACAGGTAGCAGAACAGTTGCAGAGAGACACAGGTGTCTCTGTAGGAGTGTGATGTGCTTGCCCAGAGCCGTGTCACAGAGTGAGAGTCATCTGTCCCAGTGGTCTGAAGAGTTCACACAGAATGGCTCAAGGTAGAAAAAAACAACTTGTAAAAAACTACATCACAACTCTGCATTTTGGCCTTCAGATAGCAGTTAGATTTTAGTTCCCCAGCTGTTCTGAATTCTGCCTAAACTAAACTGAAACACTGGTACTACACCTCAGATAATCAAATGCAAAAGTTGATGGTTGTGGAGAATCTGCTGTGAGCTGTGACATTTCAGTGTCCCAAACAGCTCTTAATCAAGACGCAGCTGGCTTAGCAAGAGAATGTTGTATGTACTGAAATAATGTTCAAAAGGATTTTAAAAAATTGTTCTGTACAGTTGTGTAAAATAATTCTATATTTCATTTTCTGTGATCACTTAAAATAGCAACTTCTGTGGATCAAGCAGTGTAAACATTCTAAATTACCAATAAAATATTTGTAATTTTGGTTCTTTACAAAAAGACGTCTGACCTTTTTTCTCCTAGGGGGTCCAATTTAATTGTTAAACATTGACAGTGATGTAAAAAGAAGTAAGCAATCCTAAATATCAAAGCTTTTGGATGGGATGGTTTTATATAGCTGTTTGAAAATTGGAGAGAGTTCAGACTTGCATATGCGTTGCAAAGTTGTCTGATGTTTATTGGAGCAACCATGCCTATCTCTGCTCTGCTTGTTTTTGCTCAGAATGTCAGTCGCAATCTGTTCTCTACACACCCTTATATAGTCACAAATTCTCTTGTGTTTGGGACATCACAAATAAAAGGCAAGAAGCTTTTAGTTCTTTAATTTAGAAGTTTATGCACTCAATGTTGGAATATGCCACATGAAAACCATCATCCCATTGTATGCTGACAGTATAATTTTGTGTATATTTTAATTTACCTTTCTTGAAGCAGTGGGAAACTGTATCATGCTAAATATGCTGTAACTGGTCAAATACATAACTTTATTTGCTTGTGGTATCTGTACATCCCAAAATGCATTTGATGCTACTGCTGTTTTATTCCAAATAGTTAAGTTTCCTTCTGTTTACTTGGTGGCCTGTTGCATCTACATGTTGTATTTCTTCATGGTCCCAGGATCTTTAGCACATAGTTTCAAGTTTCCTGTGCCTAGAACAGAAGAACCTGTGGAGATGAGATCCCTTGTAAGTAAATTTTCTTCTTAGTATCTCTTATGGCCTCTTCACTTCCTTCCCCTTTACCTTGTGCTGTGGTCCAAGGTCTTCACCAACCACTCATTATGAGGAAGCAGTTTTTGTGCATTTTTTTTAAGATTCTACAGCCTTCTACAAGTAGGCCATAACTGCAGCTTGTTGTCAGTTTTCTAAACATACTACAACTTCCCCAACAATGCACATGTACATGTACCTTACATTCTTCAAACACTGACTTACTGTGAACACTCTTGAGCAGGGCAGATTTGGCACTCTGGTGTTGGTGGAGCAGGATGGTCCAGCTGGTAACCTGTGGCTGGGTCTGGTGCACGGAGTGGTTCACATTTTATTGCACTGTCCTGTAGCCTGCTGCTCTGACCACCACATTCTTGTACTCTGCTCAAGAAGGTAAAGGAGTTCTCCATGTACATGATGTGCTCTTGTGTTCAAGCTTCTAAGCCAAGTTGCTGAACACTTCAGAAGACCAAGGCAGACAAAAGGACTTAAAAGTGCTGCCATTAAATAAAACCATGATATCTCTTTGGTCTTATCAGTCCTCCTATGTGCTGTCATTTAGCTATGCAGGCAGTGAAAAGGCACCATGCACCCCTCCCCTTTTCTTACTATCAGTAAGAAAAATCGACCGTAATGAAAAGTAAAACCTTCAGAAGTTACTGTTTTACCTTAGTGATCAGTATCCTAAACCTTTATGAAGTCATTGTGACAATCCAAGGATATCCCAGTTGTGGGAGTTAGTATCTGGAAGGAATTTTAAAGTACAATGTGGCAAGTAGCCAGACACATCAATATCTGTATGATACCCATCAGTAGATATCTTCAACTTCAGTGTTGCTATAAAACTTTGCATCTTGTGTAGCCACCCTAGAGGACTGCTTTGGAAAAAAGTGGGAGTAAATTCCTGAAACCCAATAAAACCTGAAATGACACACTGATGGGGAATTAGGGTTACCAGACCTTCTTCATAAATCACATCCTCCAGAAGCTGCTTCTACTTTTTTTTGCTCTTGGGTGAGCAGGATTAGGGGAAGCATTTGTTGCCCTTTTACCTTTTCATGATCTTCATTTCCTAAAGTTTGTGTGAGTAACTCAGACACCGAATTACCCTGAAGAAACAGATTGATGGTGAAACCAAGGGAGTCAGACAGTGTCTCTCATTTGAAGCTATGAGGGAAAAGAATAAAGACAAATCCCCAGAAATCTCACATCTTCTCCAGATAAATGGGTTCAACACATGCAGCCTTTGCAGGAGCAGGAGAGAAACATGCCAAGTTAACAAAACCAAAACTGGCGGATTTGGTGAATTTTAGTTGGAGCTGCAAATGAAATGGCAGATTTCAAGCAAACTGGAATTTTTTCTTAAACCGTAACAAGCAGCATAATTGCTAGCGGGTATTAACAGGAACAGAGTGGATCTTGCCAAAGAGACAGAAAGCTTTTTCCTGGAAAGCACCTGCAGCAGGTAGCACATCCTACAGATTTGGCCCCACTGTCTAGAGGAACTAGCATAGACACAGCATGAAAGGTTCATATCTGCTGTAGTCAAATACTCAACACATGCAGTAACTGGGTGTATACACTTTTGATGTGTATTTTATATGAGTACATAGACAAGAATACATATGTATTTATATATTTAAAATCTGTACATACACAAATAATTTTTTTTCATATTATGTAATATAAATTGTGCGGTATACAGAATGCTTTTCATTAGTTTTATCTGAAAAAGTTTTCAATGAAATAAAGAATTTTTTAAAAACCATATCACTCTGAACAAAATATGGCCCACTGTCTTTAAAAAAACCACAAAGACACCACTTTTAATGTGTTTTATCACTTTAATCTCATATTTTGAATTTTAAGGGAGTTTTAATATATTTGGAGAAAATCTTTCATTAGTTCATGCCATAATACAAGTAATGTAAGCTGTGTGTGTCACTCATGCAAACTATCAGTGTCTGCCTAACCACTGGACTTGTCTATTGCATTTTTAAACTTTGTGCTCATTAGCATGAATAATAAAGACAGCTGCTCACTGATGGAAATATTTTTATTGTTTTCTGATGTGGATATCAGTTTATATTAATAAAAGTTTGAAATGTTGACAAATCATGCACTAGTCACACTGAATGGCTAAACTATGAAATGTAATGAAAATATGTATAAACATTTATTAACTGGTATTCATAAATTCCAAAGAGAATTGGTTAGGAATATTTTTATAATTTTGTATTTCTAATAATTTATAATTTAAATTATTCATAGCATCGAATTTTGTAACTTTTTTAGCCATTGAATGACAACAAAAATATACTTTTCCAAAAAATTCAGAACTTTATATTTTAATAGGAGGTGGAAACAGATTGTGAAATGACCCATGACATTAGTGCTCTGCATTGAACACCTCCACATAGGTTATGAAGTCACTTCCTATCAAACTAACTACTAAAATTCTCTTGTTAAGTTTGTTCTCTAACATAAATTTTGTGGTAAAGAACAAATAGACAAAGAATATTGCAAGCTTCTTGATATTTGCAACTGATATTGCAATCAGTATGTTGGAAGCATTTGGTCTTCATAACAGTGTTCATACTGAAGTTGAGATACATCTCTTACAAATGTCTTCAGAGGAAGAACAATATGTCACAAATAGGTGAAGCCATTTAATATTTGTTTACATATGCACTCAGTTTATGCAAAATTCAACAAATTATTTTTGGTTGACTGAAAAAGAATAAATTGATATTGTAATAATGTGCAAGTCAAATTCCTTTAAATTACTCTATTAACATATCCAAGCATATATGCATTTTTACTTCTCTGTGTGTGTAAATACCTACACAAATATACATAAATTACATAAGATAATGGTTACAATCCAAAAGATGCTGAAAAAACTAGAGAAGGTATAGCTGGGGGTAAAAATACCAGGAATATATAATATGTGTGATTTGCTGAGACTTCTAGCATGCTTTTGCCTGAACTGAAGAGCTAACAGCTTTCAGCTAGAAGTAACCAAATTTTCCAACTCTTCAAAGTTTGACCATCCTTACTCCAGTCTTCCCAATGAGTTGCAAGACCTGCAGCAGAATGACATTTCATGGCACTTTTACAACAGAGCAGGAATGCCAGCCATGGTGTCTTGGCCAAATTCCAAATTAAATAATTACAGTCTGTTTCCTCTGTTCCTCTCGCTTCCTGCCAATAGCAGTGTGGGTTAGCAGAGCATCCTGCCCCACTCTTCAGTTTCAGACTCTTCATGGAGACATCTGCTCTGTTGTCTGCTGGAGGTGACCACATTTCCATGCTAGAAAGTGGGAGCCTCCCAAATCTGTTGACAATTCACAGAGTATTTGGGAGTGTTTCCGAATGAAAAGTGAAACTTAAATGTAAAATCAGCATTTTAAAGTTTCTTTAAGCATATGTCAACTCAAGGTTAAGTGGATCTAAATCACCCCTTTTTTACTGACTTTGTTAAGTTTTATAAACATGTCTTAAAAGGCTTTTAAAACTTTTCATATCATTTATTTGTATAGTTGGAGAGATTTATTATGATCTGGAATTCGTTAAATTTCATGCTTGAATATTTGAAAAGGCATTAAGTGTGTCTACAAGGTTGGGTGTAGAAAGCCATGAGCTGCAGAGATCAGTGCTCTCCAAGCTCAGGCTGAAGTAGTTGCAGAGCAAACCAGACTAACTTCTATTCAACTCAGATCTTAGAGAGACTGAGCTAGTGTCAGTCTGCCATTAAGCAGGTGGATCCTAAGTGAGGGTTAACAAATTAAAAAGGCAAGACTAAGTGTTTGAACCATTAGACTGTACAAGTATAATGAGTTAATTTTAATTTATTGCCTGTATTAAAAAAAAAAAGTTGCTTGCTTATATTCAAAAATTTCATAGACTGGTTTGGGTTGGAAGGAAACAGTACTAGGCAGGAACAGCAACTACTTAGATCTGGTTGCTCAAAGCCCCATCCAACCTGGCTTGGAACTCTTTGAGGGATGGGACATCCACATCTTCCCTCAGCAAACTGTTACAGTGCCTCACCAACCTCACCATAAAGGAATTTCTTCCTAAAATCCAGTCTAAACCTGTAGTTTCAGTTTAAAGCTGCACCCCCTGCTTCTGTCACTATGTGCCCTTGTAAATAGTCCCTCTCCAGGGCCTCTCCAACATATTTGATTGCATTTGTTTGAAACAATCAACAAAGAACTGGCAATATTTGCTTTAAGGTATCTAACTACTTAAATACACTTTTGGAGGATTTGACAGATAAGGAGAGGTTGAGAGAAATGGTTCTCCATACACTGGGGAAAAGAGGGCTTGGGAGGACATAGCTGATGTGTATAAATACCTGCAGTATTCACTGGAAATTTTGGAAAGATTCTCTTATAACACACCAAAACTGAATTCATTGTTGAGATAGCTGGACAGCTGAAATCAATGGACATTTGGCGGACAAAGATGTGTTGAACATTCTTAGATAATAGTTTTGTTTAGTTCAATTTAGTTTAGTTTAGTTTAGTTTAGTTTAGTTTAATTTAGTTTAGTTTAATTTAGTTTAGTTTAGTTCAGTGTAGGCAAATGCATATCAGGTATAGTGCTAACTGTACTAGGCAAGTATGTTTACTTTTTAGTTTAAATATTCAAAGTCTGCGTGTCTTCTTTCTGTGGCCTTTCTGGGGTTTGCCTACCCTTTTATAGCCTTCAACAGGGATTAAGTTATGATGGTGCCTCTCACTGCATTTTTATTTCATTGTATAGGAAATACAAAGCCCTGATCTCTCAAGAATTTCCTTTTCTGAATAGTTTTTTTTTTTATAACTTGGTTAAATAAGATGAACCTACTGCATCTTTTGGAGGATGAGAAGCAAAGGCATATGTTATTTGTAAGGTGACACCAGTGATAGTGTATACACTCTCCTCCATTTTGTCCCATAAACAATTGTATGCATTTCAAGTGACGTTGAAGTAGTAATTCTGTTGTTCAGAAACCTTTGATTTTGTTGCACTTCTTGAAAAGCAGGAAGGAAGTTGTGAAACGCACATCACATATATACAGATGTCAAGTACAGTTAATGAAGAGAAGCAGATGCATTCCTTAATAGCAATTAAACAGGAGGAGGGAACACACTGTCCGCTTCAGTTAGGAATTTTCTTTTCAAGGCTCCCGAGTTGACAAGGCTTGTCAGCTCCTTCATCTCATTTATATCTATATACTTTTACATTACTCCTGAAAATATACACCACATTAAAAAAAAAAAAAAAAAAAAAAAAAGCCAGACTTCTATGTAAGACAGGATTATAGATTTGGAGCTGCAACTGCAGTGTAAGTACTTAAAACTGTGACATTTTGCTATAACAGGCACATGATAAACAGCACTGACAAACTACTGCACAATGTTTAAAAGATATTAAAATTGAAGTTATCTCACACTGGAACTTTAAAAAATATTTATCATACCTATGATTCTCCTTTCAGTACGTTCCAGAATGAGATTTTTCTCTTTTTACAATGATAAAAAAATTACCTTAATACATTGGTCTGATCTTTGCTTCTTGTAGCAATGTATACTACTCGCCTTTACAAAGTTTCACATTGATGGTTGCAGACTGCCTTAGCAATCTCCAATTCATCAAGACAGTTTTGAATTCTAGTACCATCTCCCAGACTGCTTCCAGAGTCTATTTCATACTCAGTTTCTTAAGTGTACACTGTGTATAAACAGCCCAAAACTGCAAAAGTGCTGAACAGAATCACATGCACAAAGGATTCTCGTGAAGCCTTGCTTGAAACAATCTACTAGCTTGACAGAGATAACTCCTGCTTGAGGATGTTTTTAGAACATTATGAGTTCAGAACAACCTTAGAGTGATTACTTTTTAGATAAATCTTGTTTAGGGTGTTCACAAGGACATTACATAAGACAAGGTCCAGGAAAAGTTGAAGTCCAACCTCTAAGCTAGTCCTTATTTCTGTCTCACATAAATCAAACACATCATTGCTCGAACCACCATTGAATATACGGATCTCTTGAGCAGACCCTTCTTTCTTTTCCTGTTCATGCTATATACAAGAGATTCTGTGGTGCCTTCTGCTGAAACTACCTTCCCACTCTGAGAAGTGTTTGGACACTCTGAATCGTGTTTGGACAACATGGATTGTGAGACACAATAAGGAAGGACTGAAAACAATCCTATGGCCACCATCCCAGCAAGATACCTCTTTTAAAGAGCTATAAGAGCTATTTTCTGGGATATCCCTTTTTCTGAAGCAGAAAACAAGTTAAATCGGTGTCCCTGTCATGGCTA
>WBNO01025855.1:17774-39338 GCA_013400575.1 Peucedramus taeniatus | reverse complement strand
ACCCCAGGGTCACATCCCAGCACCCTGAGGTCTCATCCCAGCACTCCAGTGTCACATCCTGGCACCCCCGAGGTCACATCCTGGTACCCCAGGGTCACATCCCAGCACCCCGAGGTCCCTGGATCGCAGCCCTGTGGTTGCTCTGTCTGTCCGTGGCTGTTCCCATGGATTGGGATCAGCATTTGGGATCAGCATTTGGGATCAGCTGTGTCTTTAGGGCACATCCAGGGTTTGTGGGGGCGGGGTTGTGGTGCCAGACCCCCCTGGGAAGGCTGGAATTTCCAATCCTCAGAGGAAGAGCTGCTTCCCTCTGCTTCCTCCTCCTCCTCCTCTTCGGGCTGGTCCTGGTTCCGGGTCTGTGCCCGCCCTGCCTGGGGCACCCAGACTGCGGGGTTTTGTGTCCTGTACTGGTCCCAGTTCTGCCCCACTGGGGTCTCCCCGAGGTTCCTCTGGCCTGGGATGCTCCCGTTAAATCCAATTATTTCTCCCTGTGTTTCATCCTTCCGTAGCTCCGTCATGTTTCCGTCCCTGGCGCTGTTATTAATTACCTAGCAGTGCAATTAATGACAGTTTGCTCCTCCCTTCCACGCCAGCAGTTAAAATGATGGAAAAAACATCCGAGAATTCCGCAGGGGACCAAAGCCACCCTCGCTGGGGCTCAGGGTGGGGACCCCCATCCCACTGCCATTCCCGAGGTGGATCCGGAGCTCAGGGAGTGTGGACACATCTGTTTGTGGATCAGATATCAGCATGGGCACATCCATGGGCACATCCATGGAATGTGGCAGGATTTACAGAAAATCCATGGGAATATTTATAACATCTGAGCATTTGTTGAAAATCCACCAGTGCAGGGGTTTGGGCTGTGCTGACAGGGACAGGAGGAGAGGGAACGGCCTCAGGCTGGGCCAGGGCAGCCTCAGGGGGGAATCAGCAGGAATTTCCCCATGGAAAGGGGGGTCAGGCCTTGGCAGGGGAAATTTGGAGTCCCCATCCCTGGAGGTGTCCGAGGAGTTCCTGGATGTGTCACTCAGGGTTCTGGCCTGGGGACAGGGTGGGGATTGGGCACAGCTTGGACTCGGTGACCCTGGAGGGCTTTCCCAGCCTCAGCCATCCTGGGATCCATATAAATTCTAGGAACATACAGAGCCTTATGTAATATAAAGTATGAAATGTATAAAATAGAATTTAGGGCTGATCCCAGGCTCCCCTGGAAGGCTTTTCCCCACTCTGCCCCTTTGAGGGCTCTTCCCACCCTCTCATCCCTGCCGGAGCAGGAGCTCTGGGATATCGCAGCTCCGTCGGGAATCCCATCCCGACCCGCCAAGCGCTAATTGCTGCTCCCACAGCTCCGGATGGAGGAGATGGGAAGTGACAGACGGAAAACGGAGTGTGATGGGATCCTGCAGCCTTTCATCTCCAGCCTTTCATCTCCCAGTCTTGGATGAATCCCGGGAGTGACGGCCGGGAGCGTCACGGATCGGGATGGAGGTGGATCTCCCGCTGCTCCAGGGGCTGCACTGGTGCCATGGGCTGGGGGAACAGCTGGAGAACCTCCCCGGGATGCTTGGAATCTTCATTGGGATAGCTGCAAACTCACTGGCATGGCTGGAAACTCTTACTGGGATGGCTGGAAACTCACTGGGATGGCCAGGACCTCTCACTGGGATGGCTGGAAACTCACTGGGATGGCTGGAATCTCTTACTGGGATGGCTGGAACCTCTCACTGGGATGGCTGGAACCTCTCACTGGAATGGCTGGAATCTCTTACTGGGATGGCCAGAATCTCTCACTGGGATGGCTGGAATCTCTCACTGGGAATGCTGGAAACTCGCTGGAATGGCTGGAATCTCCCTGGGAAGGCTGGAATCTCTCACTGGGAATGCTGGAATCTCCCTGAGAAGGCCAGAATCTCTCCCTGGGATGGCTGGAATCTCTCTTTGGGAAGGCTGGACTCTCCCTGGGAAGGCTGGAATCTCCCTGGGATGGCTGGAATCTCCCTGGGAAGGCTGGAATCTCCCTGGGATGGCTGGAATCTCCCTGGGATGGCTGGAATCTCCCTGGGAAGGCTGGAATCTCCCTGGGAAGGCTGGAATCTCTCCCTGGGATGGCTGGAATCTCTCCCTGGGAAGGCTGGAATCTCCCTGGGATGGCTGGAATCTCCCTGGGAAGGCTGGAATCTCCCTGGGAAGGCTGGAATCCCCCTGGGAAGGCTGGAATCTCCCTGGGATGCAGTGCCCATCTGGGGCTGTGGACATGGGAGGCTCCAGTCCCTGGGATGCTCCAGGTGCCTGTGGATGCAGGGAAGCTGTTCCCGAGGTGCAGCTCAGCTCTGAACCCTGTGGTGGGGTTTGGGATCCATTTTGGAGATGGACCCACCCTCCCTGGAGCAGTTTGCTGGCCTTGGATCCATCCGAGGCGGAGCTGAGCCGTGTCTGGCAGTTCCATGGGAAGGAGGAAGAGCAAGGGGGGCTCAGACCTGCTGGATCCAGCTGTGGTGACTCTGCCTCAGAGCTTGGTGGCACCTGGGTGTCGGTGCCACCACCGTTCCCAGAGTTTGGGATATTTCCATTCCCTTTTCCAATCACCAGCCACATTCCAGGCCCTGTCAGCCGCTCCGGCGGAATTTTCTGGATTGCGGCAGTTGCAGCACAAATCTGCTCCAATCCCCAATTTATCTAAATTGATCTCTTAATTGGGAATTCTCTGGAGGAGGGGGAGTCGAGCACATGGATCCTGATTGAACGGGAGGAGCAGGGAACAGGCAGGCTGCTGGGGGTGGGCTGGGAGCTGGGAAGCTGGAACTGGGGCAGTGCCCCCGGCCGGAGCAGGGACGTGGAGGCTGCCAGGGCTCCGGGGTTTGGGAGCTTTTGGGAGCTCTGGGAGTGGGATTGGGAGCAGAGATATCCCAGCTCCTTTCCCAGCTGCTCCAGGACCCCCTGGTCCCACCTGCACTGCGAGTGGGAAGGCTGACTGCAGGTGTGGGATTTCTCCAGGGGTTGTTGGGACAGCCCTGGGACACTTCCAGATGTCTTTTCCAGGGATGCAAAGCTGAGACTCTCTGTTTTTCCATGTTTTCTCTGGATGGCAGCTCATTCCTGTCCCCCTGCCCCACACCAGTGCTGGGCAGGGATCCCAGGCCCCTCTGGCCAGGATGTGGGATGGGGGATCCTGGTGCTCTGCCTGCTTTGGCCTCTGGAGCAATGGGAGCCTCCCAAAGCTGCCACCGCCCCGGCAGGGAAGAGCTGGCGGCACAGGAAAGCTGGAAATGGCTTCAGAAAGAGGGAGAACAGATGGATTTGGGCTCGGATATTTTTTTTCCCAGCTCTCAGAGGAGCTGCATGCAGGTTCCTTGGCTTTCTGCTGTGATTCCAAAGGCAGGGAGCTGCTGGATCATCCAGGCCCTGCTCCCGCGGGACCCTCACCGCCAGGGATCACATCCCAACTGGAATGTGGGACATTCCAGGGTGCTCCCGGGGGTGTGCCAGGTGGGATTCCTGTGGAATCCGTGTCCTGCAGATCCCAGTGGCTCCGGGGTTCTGGCTGCTCCTGGAGGTGCCAGGGTTTGACTCCTGGATTCAGGATTTTTGTGTGCCGGGAATGTCCCTCGTTCCCTTGGGAGGGGTGGTGGATGTGGCTGCTCATCCTGCCACATTCCAGCAGATTTCAGGGAGTGTTTTACCCAAACCCGTCAAAGCTGGTGCTTCCTCTGCTCTTTTCCCTGTGTCTTGCTGGTTCCTGGGATATTTCTGTGGGATTGGAAGAGCTCTGTACCGGCGACCTGCCTGGAGCTCTGCCAGCCCTGCTGGAGGCAGGAAGGGCAGGGAATGACCTTGGGGCCAAGGGCAGCCTGGCCCGGCCCCTGGAGCTCGGCTTTTGAGGCCGTTCCAGTTGGATTTACAGCCCTGCGGGAGAACTGGGAAAGGAGCTGGGAAAGATCCCATCCCACCCATTTTTAGCAATCCCAGCTGCTCCATCCCTGGAAAAGAGCTGCTGCTCCCAGCTCTGAGCCACCCTGGATAGCCATGGAGAGCCTGGGGCGCCGTGGGCCCCGCTCGGTGGGTGCCGCTCGACAGATGGTCTGCAGGTGTCGGCCGGGAGCTTTTCCAGGGAGCAGCCAGCTGGATTTTGGGAGGAGGGCGGCTGCACGGCTTGGCAGCGCCTTGCCGGGAGCTGGGAACGTTCCTCGGGCCCCGCAGAGGCTGCGCTGGCACCCTCGGGAGCGCGGGCGATGCCACAGCCCTGCCAGGCGAGGGCTGGGAGGAGGGGCTGCCACAGGGAACGTTTTCCAGGCAGGAATGGCTGGGTGGGCTCTGCCAAACCCTCTGCAGGGATGGAGGCGCCGGCACAAATCCCCGGGGCTGCAGTGCCCAGGCTGGGGCTGCCCCTGGAGCCCTGGCAGTGTCCAGGTTGGACACTGGGGCTGGAGCAGCCTGGGACGCTGTGAGGTGTCCCTGCCATGGCAGGGCTGGCTCTGGATAGTCCCTCAGGCCCCTTCCCACCCACAGCATTCCATGATCCTGCTGGTAAGGAGCCCGGAGGAACCGGAGGATCCCCAGCTCGGCTGAGCCCCCCCTCCCCGTGTCCCCCCTTGTTGTCCTTGTCACTGTGGGTGCCCTGAGGGCGGTCCAGGAGCCCTTCCCGGGGATGCGGGGGTTGAATCCGAGGCCGCGGCGCCGGGCCCGCTGGGAATGCCGGGCGGGATGCACGCGGAGCAGGTCGCGCCTGCGATTTGTGGCGCAGGGTTTGTACTACACAAATTGCTCCGCACTCAACGAGCATGAAAGATTAACGAGGAACAAAGCCATGAACTCATCCGGGCCCGCTCCCGCTAAATTACAGCTACAGGGATCATGGCAGCTCATCCACGGATTGTGTAACCGAACTGATTTGCCGGCGTGGCCGGCGCGGAGCAGCCCCGGCTCCGAGTGCTCGGCACGCGACTTTAATGGATTCTAAATATTGGCAGAGCCGAGGAGAGGAGGCGCGGGGGCACCAGAGTTCCCGGATCAATATTTAATGGGAGCTGCAGTCGCTTCCAGGGAGAAGACGAGTGCAGTCAGCATGTTCTGGGAACCTGGAATGTGCCCTCCGGGCAGCAAGTGCTGCGCTGGGAAAACTGATTCGCTTGCATCTGCTGCTGCCGGGCCTCCTGCCGCTCCCAAAGTCATTCCTGCCTGGAAAAGCAGCCCTTCGGTGTTTAACCCGCGCCTCTGGATTGCGGCACGGCGGCTCCCGGCAGCGCAGGGTGTTAAATTCCGGCCGGGGGGGATCCGGGGAAGGGCTCTGCTTTGCCTCCGGATGGTTTTCAGAGCAAATGTCCAAACGCTCCCGGGGGAGCTGCCAGCGCCAGGTACGGGGCCTGCTCGGGGTTGGATTCATTGGCGAGCTGGCACGGTTGGGTTCCTGTATGGATTACAGCTGCTGGCATCCCAGGAAATTGCTCATGGCTCAGAGAGCAGCAGCGAAACGGGAGCAGACTCCAGCCCGGAGCGGCAGCAGGAGCCGGGCTGGTGCTGGAGCAGCCGGCCAGCCCCAGAGCCGGCCGGCAAGCTGGGCAGGAGCTTGCCAGCAATTACAGAGCAGCTTTTCCATGAGGCAGCAGCTCCGGGAGGCCCCGGGGCCGCGCTGCTCCGAGCAGGCCGCGCTCGGCCCATCTGCTGCCGCCGAAACCTGGATCTGCCGCGTGGCAGGAATAATCCCCGGAGAGCGGGCTGTGCCGAGATCCTTCCCCAGCCGCTTCCCGCTAAGTGCTGCAATTCCTCTGCTGTAATTCCTGCCTGGTGTTGTGACACCGATGCTTGGAGGGAGATCCAGGCACCTGCCAGCTCACATTCCCGGGGATGCTGCTCCAGCCTCCGCGCGCTCCGGGAGCCGCTCCAGAGGTTTGGTCCGTGCCCAGCCCCGGCTGTTTCTCGCTCGGCTGGATGAGCGTGAAAACGCTGCTGGGAGAGCGGAGCTTTGACCTTCTGAGCTCCTCGGGAGCTGCTGGAATTCCTCAGCGCATGGAAAATTGCGCTGAATTGGAGCAGCGCCTCGGTCCTGGCACAGAGCTGAGCTCTGCAATTAAAGCTCCGGCCCTTGTGCCTCGGGAATCGATCCCTGATTTTAGCGTGGGATGAGCCTCCGCGCTGGCTCCGTTCCCATCTCCCAGCTCTGGAGCCTCTGCTCCGGGTGGGATGCAGGCACGGCTCCGGCATCGCCCCGCATCCTCCACCGGGGGGGTGACCGAGGGGACGCTGGGGACAGAGCTGGGCCACACGGCGCCATCGCCCAGTGGGGCAGGGAGGGGACAGGAGCAGCTCCATCCGCACCTGACAGGACAGGGAAGCTCCGGCCCCGAGGCCCGGCCCAGGCTCACATCCCACCCGCCAAATCCCGGCTCAGAGGGGTCCCAGGGGGTCTCAGCGGGGCCTGGGCTCCGTGTTTATCCCAGGGCACCCATCCCTGTGCTCAGGAGCTGGAGCCTCCCCAGCCCTGCAGCGCTCGGGGGCTGGAGCAGTGGGAGCAGTGGGAACACCCCCATTCCTGCACCTCTGCCGGCGCCGCTCCCAGAATCGGGAATCATGAATATTCCCCCTCCGTTAGCACCGGCTGCATTTAGTGCCAGACATTTGGAGACGTGAGGGGTGGATGGGATGGAGGGGGGATGGATTGGCAATGTCCCTCACTGGCACCTGCAGCCCCCCCAGCCCCTTCCCCCAGCTCGAGTTCCTGGACCCTGGTGGCACCGGCCATCCTTGGGAGCACTGGGAGCACCTCAGAACCTCCCAAAATTCCCAGTGCAGGCAGCAGAGCCATGGGGACCCTTGGAAAGCTCTTTCCATGGAGGAGCTGCCCTGGGTCTGCAGGGCTTGGTGAGGAAGGGCTGGGCCCCTCCTGGCACAGGGGTGGTGTGGCCTGGCACTGTCCCAGTGTCACCGTGGGTGTGCTGGAGGTGACCTGGCCTGGGCCAGAGACTGGGGCTGGGACATGGATCCTGCCTGTGCCAGGGAAAATGGATCCATCCTGCCTGTGCCAGGGATCCTGCCTGTACAGTGGCTGATGGATCCATCCTGTCTGTGCCAGGGAAAATGGATCCATCCTGTCTGTGCCAGGGATCTGTCTGTGTCGTGGATAATGGATCCATCCTGCCTGTCCCAGGGATCCTGTTTGTGCCACGGATCCTGTCTGTGCCAGGGATCCTGTCTGTACAGTGGCTAATGGATCCATCCTGCCTCTGCCAGGGAAAATGGATCTATCCTGCCTGTGCCTGGGATCCTGTCTGTGCCAGGGATCCTGTTTGTGCCAGGGATCCTGCCTGTGCCTGGGATCCTGTCTGTGCCAGGGATCCTGTCTGTGTCATGCCAGGGATAACGGATCCATCCTGCCTGTGCCAGGGATCCTGCCTGTGCCAGGGATCCTGCCTGTGCCAGGGATCCTGCCTGTGCCAGGGATCCTGTCTGTGTCATGCCAGGGATAACGGATCCATCCTGCCTTTTCCCCAGACCTGCCAGCACAGCGCAGCCCCCTGGGGCTGGCGAGGGGGTCTCGGAGTGTCCTGTGAGCAGGGCAGGGGCGACAGTGACGGTGACAATGACACTGACAGTGACAGCTCGGGGTGTCCCCTGTCCCAGGCCCCGCAGAGGGGAGGCAGCTCCATCCTTCAAAGCTCATCCCTCGCTCCCAGCCCCGCTGTCCTACTTTTCTGCAGCTGCTTTTCCTCCTTCCCTCCGTCATGTGCGGGTGGGCTCGGAGCGCTCCGGTGCAGCTCTGCTCCCCGGGCTGGGCTCTGAGCTGGGCTCTGAGCTGCTCCCACATCCCAGCACTCCCCATTCCTGCCCTGACCCTGCTCGGGGTCTCCACGGGAATGAAACCCGCCGGGAGCAGGGACAAAAGGCGCCGGCAGTGAGTGAGTCCCCTCCCACGCGACCCCAAATCCAGGGCAGGCAGGGCTTGAAGGGACAGCCCCGCTCCGCATCCCTCAGGGGCTGCAGTTATCCTCTGAAATGCGGGATAACAACGGGCACAGTGTGGAGCCTCTTCCCGGAGCCCTGAAATGGCCGTGCCTGGCAGCAGCTGCCGCCTCTGTCCTCGTCCCTGTCCCCGTTCCCGTCCCCTCGGTGACGCTTTTAGGAAGCAGAGGCATCTCCCGGTGTCACAGTGTCCCACAGCCGGGCCCTGGGTCCGGATCATCCCTGTTCCAGGAACGCTGACCCCATTTTCCCTCTCTGTGGGAGCGGAGCAGCCAAAACACTGCTGGATTCCCAAATCCACGTGGCCCCCGGAGCCGCATCCCCTTGGTGCCTGCAAAGCCACATCCCGAGGCTGCTCCAGCCGGACTCTGGGCCGAGGGTAGCCTGGAACCAGCATCTCCCACCATAGCAGGGGTTGGGAGGCATCCCCCAGTTCCAGGGACCCGGGTTGGGATGCTTGGAATGCAGCACACAAATTCCAGGTGCCCAGGATGGGGTGTCTGGGATGCATTTCCCAGTTCCAGGTGCCGGTTTGGGGTGTCTGGGATGCAGTGCCCAAATTCTAGGTGCCAGTTTGGGGGTCTGGGATGTAGCACCCCAATTCCAGGTGCCCAGTCTGGGATGTATTCCCCAGTTCCAGGTACCCAGTCTGGGATGCAGCGCCAGTTTGGGGTGTCCAGGATGCCTCCCCCAGTTCCAAGGGCCCGGTTTGGGGTGTCTGGAATGCAGCACCCCAATTCCAGGTGCCCAGTCTGGGATGTATTCCCCAGTTCCAGGTACCCAGTCTGGGATGCAGCGCCAGTTTGGGGTGTCCAGGATGCCTCCCCCAATTCCAAGGGCCCGGTTTGGGGTGCCTGGAATGCCGTGCCCCAGTTCCAGGTGCCTGCTGCTGAGGATCTGCATTCCAGCAGCCAAAGGGTATTGAGCATAAACCCAGCTCCTGTGATTTCCACCTTTTCCTGGGCAGTTCATTCCTGAGGGAAGCAGGCAGGCTGAGGATGGATGAATTCCAGCGGCTGGGACAAGAACCCTGCGGCAGCAGAGCCGTGTCTCCCGTTTTTCCGGGAGAGCCTGGCTGCCCGGAGCAGGGGTGCTGCTGGCACAGCTCTTCCAGGGATCTCAGCCTCCCTGGGAGCAGCTCCTCCGGAGCTCCCGGGGCTGCCGGGGAAGTCGGGCTCGTTTAACACCGAATTCCAGCGCTGCAGCGGGGGAGTGAGGAAGGGAGAACCGCGAGCGATCTGGGGAAGGAGCGGATATTTTGGGAGGTCTCAATTTCCTCATCAGCCCCGGGGAGGGGGCACGGAGCCGAGCGCTGCTGGGTGATGGATCCCCGGGAGCGGGCAGCGCCGTGCTCGGATCATTCCCCCATTGATCCCTGGAAGGGGCCCTGCCTGCCCTGCTGCCCCCACAGAGGGGTTTGGGGCCGGGCTGGGGCTGGCACAGAGCTGCCAGCAGGGTTAAAGCCCCCTGGGGAGCTCCTGTCAGCGCCCCAGCCCAAATTAGGGGATTCTTCCCCAGTTCTTCCCCAGCCAGGAATGTTGGAATCATAAAATCCTGCAATGGTTTGGGTGGGAAGGGACCCCAGAGCCCCTCCAGTGCCAGCCCTGCCATGGCAGGGACACCTCCCACTGTCCCAGGGTGGAGAGGGAAGGATCCAGGGAGAGCTCAGAGCCCCTGGCAGGGCCTTAACGGGCTCCAGGAGAGCTGGAGAGGGACTGGGGACAAGGCCTGCAGGGACAGGACACAGGGAATGGCTCCCACTGCCAGAGGGCAGCCATGGATCCAGGGATCTTGGCAATTGGCAATGCCCGGCTGGGCTGGGATTGCCAGAGCAGCTGGGGCTGCCCCTGCATCCCTGGCAGTGGCCAAGGCCAGGCTGGACATTGGGGCTGGAGCAGCCTGGGACAGGGGGAGGTGTCCCTGCTGTGGCAGGGGTGGCACTGAAGGGGCTGCGAGGTCTCTCCCCACCCGCCTCAATCCCTGATTCCCAGATTCCATAATTTATAACTTTATTATTTATAGTTCTGCCTTGTGCTGAAGCAGCCCCGGTTATTTCCGTGCCGTCGCTTCCATCGTTCCTGCCGTTCCCATTTGTCCTGCGGCGTCCCTGCCCCGGCTCCCGGCAGAGCCCAGGCTCCCCGGGCCTTCATCCCTGCCCGGGATGATGAGGATGGTCATGCACAGCGTGTCCTGGAGCCAGCAGGGAGCAGAGCCCAGCATGGGAGCAGCAATCCCGCTGGAGCTGGGGCTGTCCTGCTCCAGGGTCTCGGGGTCACTGTTCCAGCCCCAACTTCATCCCAACCACAGGGTCCTGTGCCCTCTTTTGGGGTCCTGTCCCCCCTTTGGGGTCCTGTGTCCTCTTTTGGGATCCTATACCCCCCTTTGGGGTCCTGTGCCCTCTTTTGGGATCCTATCCCCCCACTTTGGGGTCCTGTGCCCTCTTTTGGGGTCCTATCCCCCCCTTTGGGGTCTCCCAGTTGGAATGTTGATGCCATGGAGCTGCTGGAGGAGGACTTGGGGTGGCTCTGGTTGTGTTTGGAAGTGGGGACGGTCGGCACCGGAGTCACAGCCCCGGGACAGTCCCCAGTCCTGAGGGGTCAGGGTTGTACCCATGGTGCCAGCCATGCCCTGGGCTCAGCCCAAGCCCCTGGGGCACTCCAGGCTGGGGCAGGGGGCTGGAAAGCTGGGAAAGGCCCTGGGGGTGCTGTGCCAGCAGCTGGACACGAGCCCAGGGTGGCCAGGGGGGCAGGAGGCCAATGGGCCCTGGGCTGTGGCAGCCCCAGTGTGGGCACAGCCCCAGGGCAGGGACTGTCCCCTGGGCTGGCCCTGCTGAGGGACCCCCTGGGATCCTGGGGGCAGCTCCGGGCCCCTCCGGCCAGGAGAGCCCTGAGGGGCTGGAGAGTGTCCAGGGAATGGAGCTGGGGAGGGAATGGAGGCCCAGGAGGGCTGAGGGAGCTGGGAAGGGGCTCAGCCTGGAGCAAAGGAGGCTCAGGGGGGACCTTGTGGCTCTGCACAAGTCCCTGGCAGGAGGGGACAGCCGGGGGGGTCGGGCTGTGCTGCAGGGAACAGGGACAGGAGGAGAGGGAACGGCCTCAGGCTGGGCCAGGGGAGGCTCAGGGAGGAACCAGCAGGAATTTCCCCATGGAAAGGGGGCTCAGGCCTTGGCAGGGGCTGCCCAGGGAGGTTTGCAGTCCCCATCCCTGGAGGGATTTCTAATCCATGTGGATGTGGCACCTGGGGACAGGGTCAGTGGTGGTCTTGGCAGTGCTGGGGATGGTTGGACTCGATGGGCTCTGAGGCTTTCCCAGCCTCAGTTATCCCGTGGTTCTCCAGCCATGCTGCCCTTCTCCCAGCAGCCCCTGGCTGTGCCCTCTGTCCCTCAGTGCCATCAGAGCCACCAGCGCCGCCCAGCTCCTGTCCCTCGAGTGGCTCTCGGGGACCGCGGCGCCGGCTGCAAATGGGGGCAAGGAGGGAGCAGGAGAGGCTGGAGAGACTGGGGAGACTGGGGAGGCTGGGGAGACTGGGGAGGCTGGAGAGACTGGAGAGGCTGGGGAGNNCTGGGGAGGCTGGGGAGGCTGGAGAGACTGGGGAGGCTGGGGAGGCTGGAGAGACTGGAGAGACTGGGGAGGCTGGAGAGACTGGAGAGGCTGGGGAGACTGGGGAGGCTGGGGAGGCCAAGTGCCCACTTGAGGCGTTGCTCCTTGAACACGCACCTGCCCGGGGCTGCCTGCGAGTGTCACCGGGCTGTCACCAGGAGCTGCTCATCCCCACAGTCCTCAGGGCTGCCACTTCCCTGGTGACAGCCCCTTCAGGGCTGTTGCTGCTCCTGCTGAGGGCACAGCTCGAGTGCTGTGCCCAGCTCTGGCCCCTCAGCTTGGGAAGGAGCTGGAGACACTGAGGGGGCAGCGANTCAGGGCTGCCCTCCTCACTCTGCACAGCTCCTGAAAGGTGCCTGTGCTCAGCTGCCCTCGGGCTCTTTCTCCAGGCACCACTGACACAAGCACAGCACACAGCCTCCAGCTGCACCAAGGCAAACTCAGGCTGGAGAGCAGGAAAAAGCTTCTCCAGAAAGGGGGATCAAGTTCTGCAAGGGCTGCCCGGGGAGGGGCTGCAGTCACCATCCCTGGCTGTGTTTAACAAAGCCTGGCTGTGGCACTGGGGGCCAGGCTTTAGTTCAGGGCTTGGGGCTGGGCTGGGCTCCATGGTCCTGAAGGGCTCTCCCAACCCAGGGATTGTGTGATTGTGTGTGATCCTGTGATTCTCTGTGATTCTGTGTGATTCTGTGATTCAGTTATTCAGTGTTTCTGTGTGATTCTGTGATTCTCTGTGTTTCTGTGATTCTGTGTGATTCTGTGATTCTGTGATTCAGTTATTCAGTGATTCTGTGATTCTCTGTGTTTCTGTGATTCTGTGTGATTCCGTGATTCAGTTATTCAGTGTTTCTGTGTGATTCTGTGATTGTGTGTGTTTCTGTGATTCAGTGGCTCAGTGATTCAGTGTGATTCTCTATGATTCTGTGATTCTCTGTGTTTCTGTGATTCTCTGTGTTTCTGTGATGCAGTCATTCAGTGACTGTGTCATTCCCAGCCCTGCCTGGCTCCCGGGATGCTGGGAGGGCGCTGCGGGAGCGGAGCCTCCCCGGGCTCGGTGCGGAGCAGCCGCTCCCGAGCGCTCCTGCTGTTGGTGCCCCCGCACGGATCTCCGGGATGGATTCCCCACCCAGCACATCCCAGGCGGGTTCAGCCGAGGGTGAAGCGTGCCGTGACACCGCTGATGAGCCGTGGCCCCTTCTCTGCCTCAGGAGCAGGAGCCCCCTGGATCCCCTGGGGCCTCTCCTGCTCCCGGTGGGATCCCTCCCCAGCGCCCGGCTCTGCCTGGCCAAGGCTCCACCCTGGGGACCCTGGGGGCTGCAGTGTCCCAGGGTCCCCCTCCCAGCGTTGGCATTTCCAGCTGGCAGCTCCCGCTCTCCTCCCGCTCATTCCGCCCTGGCGCTGGGAGTTGATTAGCTCTGCTAATTACTTTACAAATAATGAGCTTCCCTAATTGTGCTGGCAGGGGCGGGGGGGCTCTCCCCACCTGCCGTGCCACGGTGCCACCGGGCTCTGGGTCCGCTGGGGACCCCCCTTGAGTGTTGGAGTGTTGGCACCCGGAATTCTGGGAAAAAACCCAAAATCTTTGCCTGGGGAGCTGGGAGCTGGGGCTCATCCCGGGGGGATCGGGCCATTCCCCCTGCTCCGAGCAGCCCCGGGTCGGTGGGATGCGTGTTCCAGGCGCCGCCTGTTCCCCGCCACGGCCTCTGGGATGGATCTCCGGGATGGATTTCCCACAGGGCACATCCCAGGCGGGTTCAGCCGAGGGTGAAGCGTGCCATGGCACTGCTGATGAGCCGTGGCCCCTTCCCTGCTTCGGCTCCCCGGGAGCAGGAGCCTGCGACTCCATGGGTTCCCGGGAGCCTGTCTTGCTCCGGATGGAATCCTCCTCCCTCAAGGGGAATGGAGCAGGTTCCCCCCTCCCTGGGATCCCTCAGGGGCTGCAGAGTCCCTGGGGAGCCCTGGAATGTAGAGCTGGATTTGCCATCCCGGGGCTCGGAGCATTTCCAGCGTCTCCAGCTGTGTCTGCATCCATCACCCCCACCCTGTGCCCTTGGGAAGGGGCCGGGGCTGGAGCAGGACCCCCGGCAGCTGGGGATGGCAGCATGCCATGGTCAGTCCCCTCCGGAATTCTGACAGGGTTATGGGCTGCTGCTTCCCTGGAAACAGACCTTAATGAGGCCCTGCCCAGTGTAATGCTGTTAATTGGACATGAGGGCTGGAATTCTGTCACCTGTCGGGTGTTCCAGGCCATGGGGGGTTGTTTGCAGGGGTCTCTCATCCCCCTCTAGAGCTGCTCCGTCCCTCACTGGACCCAAAAAGTCACTTTCTTGCCCGGTTTCCCCAGCCTGGGGTAAACCAGAACATTGCCATCAAATTTGGGATTGAAATCTCCGTGTTTTGGGAGGGAAAGGAGCGGGTGCCCCCCTCCTCCGGCAGCTCCCTGAAGATGCAGCTCCGACTCCGTCGCTAATGGAGCGACGTCCTCGCTGCTCACCTTTAATTAAGTGAGCCTCGGATCCCTGGGCTTAATTAACTTCTCAGTGGCTGATGACTCTCTCCAGCAGCCGAGGAGAGCTGGGACTGGCATTTCATGGAATCGTGGGATCCCAGAATGGATTGGGATGGGTTGGGTTGGGTTGGAAGGGCCCTTCCAGCCCACTCAGTCCCACCATGCACAGGGACCCTTCCACCATCCCAGGCTGTTCCAAGCCCTGTCCAGCCTGGATGTGAACATTCCAGGGATGGGGCAGCCACAACTCGCGAGGTGATTCATTGCTGGGATCCAGCTCCTGCCTCGGAAAATGGGTTAAACCCAACAAAATCCTGCTCCGTGTCGGGAATCACCGGAGTTTGCCGGCTGTGGAGTTCCGCTGACTTCCCGCTGTTCCATTGATTTTTCGTGTTTATTTGCAAAGCCTCCGCTGAGCGTCCGAGGTCTTGAACGGCTTCCCAGAGCCGTCAGCTGCCGCTGTCCCCGCGCCGCGAGCGTCACTGCTGTGGGACAGCAGAGCGGGATTGAATGGGGGCTGACAGGGCGGCGGCGGGGCGCTTTGGGCTGGGCACTTAAACGTTCCCATTACCCAGCTCCTGGCACTGCCAGGCCGTGTGGGGAGGGCTCCCAAAGGGAATTGGCTCTTGCAGCAGCAGCAGCAGCAGGATGTGAGGGCTCGGTCAGCGCCAGCACATCCAGGGCTGGAACGGTGCAGCCGTGGGGACTGGCACAGCACCGGGGGGCCTGTGCTGGTGACCCCCCTTTTGAGGTGACCCCTTTTTGGGGTGACTCCTTTTTGGGGTGCTCCCACACGGCTGCAGACCTGTGAGCTGCCCCGATGGAGCTTTGGGGAGTGCTCAGATCCCGCCTCCATGGCAGATCCCAGACTGGCAGGATGGCACCGTGGATCCCAGTATGGCTTAGGAATGGCACTGGTGCTGAGGGGTCTGTGCTGGTTCTCCCTTTTTGGGATGGTTTTTTTTTTTGGGATGGTCCCTCTTTGGGGTGGCCCCAGTGGCTGCAGACCCGAAGGAGCTTTGGGGAGGGCTCAGGTCCTGCCTCCAGGGCTCCTTCAGGAGTTCCCTGCCGGCCCCTGAGCCCCTGGCACTGCCGGGAGGTGCCGGGGCCACCCAGGGCTTTGCTGTCCCGCTCCCCGCGCTCCGGCGGGATGGGATTAGGGATTTAACAGCCTGTGCCAGACAGACACTTAACTAAGCCATAAATTTGGAGTTCGTTAGTGAGGATTAATTAGTGTTTGCACAGGGTTTTGCCGCGCGGAGCCGCACTCGGTGTCGGAGCTCTGCCGTGACCTTGGCGAGGGTGGGATCCTTCAGATCCCATTGATGGGGGAGTCCAGGGTCACCCCGAGGATTTGGGGACCAGGAATGCTCCAGGAGCCCATGGTCAGGGGCTGGAAGTTTGGAAAGGGGGAGCTGTGCTCCCCTGGGAAGGGGCAGAGAGAGGCTGGTGGTGCCACAGTAGCTCCTCTGTGCTTGTTCCAAGCTCCCGCAGCTCCAGGGGCTGAAGCAGAACCTGAGATCTGCTTTTGGATCTGCTTTGGGATCTGCTGTGGGGGCAGGAGCTGCCAAAGTTCCCAGGGATCCCCTCACAGGATCCATCCCATTCCCATCCCCTCACTGGCTGTGGGTTCCTGGGGATCCCCTCACAGGATCCATCCCATTCCCATCCCCAGCACTGGCTGTGGGTTCCTGGGGATCCCCTCACAGGATCCATCCCGTTCCCATCCCCTCACTGGCTGTGGGTTCCCAGGGATCCCCTCACAGGATCCATCCCGTTCCCATCCCCTCACTGGCTGTGGGTTCCCAGGGATCCCCTCACAGGATCCATCCCGTTCCCATCCCCTCACTGGCTGTGGGTTCCCAGGGATCCCCTCACAGGATCCATCCCGTTCCCATCCCCTCACTGGCTGTGGGTTCCCAGGGATCCCCTCACAGGATCCATCCCGTTCCCATCCCCTCACTGGCTGTGGGTTCCCAGGGATCCCCTCACAGGATCCATCCCGTTCCCATCCCCTCACTGGCTGTGGGTTCCCAGGGATCCCCTCACAGGATCCATCCCGTTCCCATCCCCTCACTGGCTGTGGGTTCCCAGGGATCCCCTCACAGGATCCATCCCGTTCCCATCCCCTCACTGGCTGTGGGTTTATGGGGATCCCCTCACAGGATCCATCCTGTTCCCATCCCCTCACTGGCTGTGGGCTCCTGGGGATCCCCTCACAGGATCCATCCTGTTCCCATCCCCTCACTGGCTGTGGGCTCCTGGGGATCCCCTCACAGGATCCATCCCGTTCCCATCCCCGGAGCTGGCAGGGCCGTGTGATGCAGGCGGAGGAGGGAATGTCTCCAGGGAGCAGCCTGGGAATGAGCAGTGTCAAGGACAATAAACTCTGCCAAAGCCTGGTTCATTAGGGAGGAGCCGGGTGCCCGTGTCCGCCCGCTCCCTCTCTGTCTGCCTCCGCTCCTCCATTCCCGGCTGCTTTGGCCTGAGCTCCCTCTTTTCCACAACTTCCCCCCCAGCTCGGGGAGGTGTGAGGGGGCCGTGCCCACGGGGCCGTGACGGCGAGCAGAGCAGAGACTGGGTTGGGTTGGATTGGGTTGGGTTACACTGGTTTGTGTTGGGACATGCTGGGTCACTTTGTGTTGGGTCATGCTGGGTTACACTGGTTTGTGTTGGATCATGTTGGGTTACACTGGTTTGTGTTGGGTCATGTTGGGTTACACTGGTTTGTGTTGGGTCATGTTGGGTCACTTTGTGTTGGGTCATGTTGGGTTACACTGGTTTGTGTTGGGACATGCTGGGTCACATTGGGTCACTTTGGGTCACTTCATGTTGGGTCACATGGAGTTACACTGCATTGTGTTGGGTCACCCTGGGTCACTTTGGATCATGTGGGGTCACCCTGGGTCACTTTGGGTCATGTTGGGTCACCCTGGGTCACTTTGGGTCATGTGGGGTCACCCTGGGTCACTCTGGGTCATGTTGAGTTACACTGGGTTTTGTTGGGTTGTGTTGGATTGCGTTGGGTCAAATCCCCGTTTCCATTGGGAATCTCCCCTTTTTGCTCAGCCTTTGCAGGGATTTGACCCCAGGAGATGCCCTTGGACAGGGGCTGGACACTCTGGGGGGGTCACCCTGGTCCCCCCCACCCCAAATTCCCATCATCCCGTTCCCTCCTGGAGCTGTTGCTCAGAGCTGCCCGACCTGGCGCTGACCCGGCACCTCCTCCTGGGGGATGTGGGGATTGTCCCGGGGTCCCCTCGGGGCTCAGCGGAGCCTGAACTGGCACATGGAATTGGGTGGAGCCCTGGGAGAGGGTGGGGGGCGATGGGGCAGGTTTGGGAATCCCCTGACCCGAGTCCCCTCTCTCGGCAGGACAAGAACAGGAAGCTGAGGCCCCTCTACGACATTCCCTACATGTTTGAGGCCCGGGAATTCCTGCGCAAGAAGCTCATCGGGAAGAAGGTACGGAGGGAGGGGATGAGGGGACGAGGGATGGGACGGGGCTGAGGATGAGGGAATGAAGGAGGGGATGGGGCTGAGGATGAGGGAATGAAGGAGGGGATGAGTCTGATGCCAGTGCTGCCATGTGGCTCCTTACACGGAGCCTCTCCACAGGAAATTCCTGGGTGCCCCAAAGCCTGGAGTGCCCCTCGAGGCTTGCACTCCCCATTTCCCAGGAATTCTGCCTGGCTTCTCCCTTTGTTTCCCTGGGTATTTTGCGAGGCTGGTTCAGGGCAATTCCGGGAATGAGGAATGTGTTAGCCAGCGGAGCGAGCGCTCCGGATGCAATTTTCCAATGCTCATAAAACGGTCAAATAAAATCAATTCCCTTCATGGCGCGGCCGTCGCTGCTCGTCGGGGCTGCCTCGGTGCCTAATTGGATCTTTCCAGCTCGGAGCCTGCCTGGGTAGTCCGAAAAAATTGGGGAAGGGGAAAAGAGCAGCTTGGGAGATTGTTTTAATGGGAAATCTGGTGCTTCCCGGAGTCGGAAAAGAATGTGGGAGTGCTGTTGGGATTTGTGATGGCAGCACTGGGTCTGGAATGGGATTCTGGCACCTCAGTGTGGTCCCAGTTGGAGCCATTCCGGGGTTACTGGTGCCAGTTTTCCACCAGCCGCTGTTGCTGTGCCCCCTGTTGGATCAGGGGTTGGAATTGGCTCTGGCACTGGGTGCTTTTGGAGGGTGACCTTGGGATTCCAGGGTGTTCTGGGATTAAGGGAGCTCAGCCTGCTCTGGGTGCCTGGCTGTTCCAAGGAGCCGTGGGATTCCAAGGAGTTCTGGAATTCAGGGAGCTCAGCCTGCCCTGGTTCCTGGCCTGCCTCGGGAGCTCTGTCCATCCCCACCACTCCTGGGCCCATCCTTAGGGATCCTGTCCCTGTGCCTTGGGAGGCTTCTCATGGGCACATCCCAGCCCATCCCAGCCCATCCCAATGGACACAGCACTCACCCTCGGGGTGTGGCACTGGTGCCTGGAATGTGCCATCCCAGCACAGGCACCGTGCTTGGGGCAGATCCCTCAGATGCCCCATCTTGGCACGATGGGATCCTGGGAGATCCCAGCACCCATCCCAGCTCCTCATGGCCGCTCCCAGCTCCAGGGGGTTGGGATTCACTGGCAGTCACTGGTCTGACTGGGGATGTTGCTCTTCCAGCGCATGCCACCCCAGCACTGTGGGCAGGAGCCTCGAGGGATGGGATTTGGATCTCCTGGAGCTCTCCTGGAGCTCCCTGCTGCCTGTTCCATCCATCCCAACATTCCCAAGGGATTGCCAGCTCCGGCTGCTCCAGCGCCGGCCCCGGTTCATGACTGGAGAGCCTGAAACCCACCCCGGCTTTCATCCCAAAATCCCAATGCCAGATTCCTTCCCATCCCATCCTGCTGGAAGGCTGGGTCAGCCCTGACATTGCTTTCCAAAATAATTTCCTCTGGAGAAAGCAGCGAGGGGGGATGAGGAAGGATCCATCCCTGTTGTGGCTGCCACGGCTCCGTCTCCTCCAGTTCCTGCTGGGAGAGGAGCTGGGATGTGGGAATCCCGCTCTGAATTCCTGCTCCCTGGGAAGAGGTGGAAGGCAATGTATTTTCCCTCTTGCCCTCTCATTCCTGAGCAGAGGGAATTCTCCAGGCTGGCAGTTTCATGGCACGTAAAGGCTGGATTTGGGGATTTTGGCTCTTGGGCCAGAGCCTCTCCCTGCGCCGCTGTGTCCTTCCCAGCCGCTGGAATTTGCCCGGCGGCGCGGGATGAACCGGAGCCGGCGCCCGGCTGCCCAGGCCACTATGGATTTGTGGAATAAATCCGTGGAGCGTGTCGGGAAGGGCCGGCTCCTCCGCCCATCGATCGCGCTGCGCCGTGGAGCCGCTCCGGATAATTGCGCCGGGCGCGGGAGATGGATCGTGGCTCTTCCCTAATTAACTCTGGGATTAATCGCTCGGATGGAGGGAGCCGGCGAGGGAGAGCTCCGGGATGAATATTCCCTGTGCATGGAAGCGATGCCGCCCCGTCCTTGCCAGCTGCTCCGGGGGAAAGAAAGGAGGGGCTCCCTGGGGTGTCCCAGGACCCCATCCCTATGTCCCATCCCTGTGTCCCATTCCTGTGTCCCATCCATGTCCCATCCCTGTGTCCCATCCATGTCCCATCTCTATGTCCCATCCCTGTACCCCATCCCTGTGTCCCATCCCTGTGTCCCATCCCTGTACCCCATTCCTGTGTCCCATCCTGCCCNCCATCCCTGTGTCCCATCCATGTCCCATCTCTATGTCCCATCCCTGTGTCCCATCTGTGTCCCATCCTGTCCCATTCCTGTGTCCCATCCCTGTGCCCCATCCCTGTGTCCCATCCCTGTACCCCATTCCTGTGTCCCATCCTGCCCCATCCTTATGTCCCATCCTGCCCCATCCCTATGTCCCATCCCTGTGTCCCATCTTGTCCCATCCCTGTGTCCCATTCCTGTGTCCCATCCATGTCCCATCCCTGTGTCCCATCCATGTCCCATCTCTATGTCCCATCCCTGTACCCCATCCCTGTGTCCCATCCCTGTGTCCCATCCCTGTACCCCATCCCTGTGTCCCATCCTGCCCCATTCCTGTGTCCCATTCCTGTGTCCCATCCATGTCCCATCCCTGTGTCCCATCTGTGTCCCATCCTGTCCCGTCCTGTCCCATCTCTCTGTCCCATCTTTGTGTCCCATCATTCCCGCCCCATCCCTTTTGGGAAGGCTGATTCCAGCCGGGAATGCTGCCCATCTCCAGAGCCCTGAGTGGTTTCCCGATGGTTTTCCAGGGCATTCTCCTCTCTGGTCCCCTCAGATGCTTCCAGGGATTCTCCTTTTGGGGTTACAACAGCAGCGATCCCGGTGCCAGCACTGCTAGGGACCAGAGCTGGGACAAAACAGGGATGGGTTTGACCAGGGAAAACCTTCTCCCTGGCAACACCATGCCAGTCCCGGGAAGAGGGAAGGCTTCGGCAGGCTGGAGGATTTCTGGAATGTCGGGCAATTTTTCCTGCGTCTCACGGGAGCGTGGGAGCTCTGGGAGAGCTCGGCACAGCAGCGATGCCCGGGGGGGATTTGGGGAGATCCCAGTTCTTGATGCAGCCGGGGCTGGGGACAGTGGGGACTCATCCCCGGGGGAGCTGCGCCGTGCCTGAGCCGGGATCGGGGATGCTGCTCCCGGGAATGTGCGGGAGCCGGGGCGGCTTTGCCAGCTCTGGAGCGTCACGGGGACGGCTGCGTCACCCGCCGCTTCCACGTGTGGAATTGGGCAGGATTTGGCTGCCGGGCAGGATTTGGCTGCTGGGAGCCGAGCCGGGAGAGCAGTTGTGGGGCGCAGTTTTCCCTCCCGGATTGCGCTTGGGATCCGCGGCGTGCGCGGCTGCTGCAGTGGGCTGGGCTGGCTGGGGCACGGGGAGGGGGCAGGGGCCAGCGGGATCGTTGCCGGTGTAACGATCCCAAATTCAGGCGCCTTTCCGTCCCCTGCATCCGTCGCCCTCCCCGCGACGCCTCCCAGCCCGGCGCTTCCATGGTTATCCCGCTCCAAGGTCAATCCTGCCCCGGGGGTCTCCGCGGCCCCTCCGAGCGGGGGGGGAGGAGGGAGCTCGGACCCTGCTGGATCCGCTCCTGGCGGTGCCGGAGGCGCTGGAGGCTCCCGGGGGCTGCTGTGGAGCATCCTTGTTCCACATCCCGGCCTTTTCCAGGAGGGATGCTGGGAGGATGGAGAGGTGGAGGGGCTTAGGGGAGCGGAGCCGGCTCCCGCTCGCCATTCCCAGGAAATCCCGCTGCCCGCAGCAGGATGCGTGGGGGGGCTGGGATGAGCCGGCCCTCGGGAGGGAAATCGCTGCTCCAGAGGGAAAGCGCTTGCCTGGATCCGCCCGCGGGGGTCCCCGCGGTGCCTCCCGCAGCCCCCGTCCCGCCGGGATCATCCCGCACATTCCTGCTGGCCCCGCCAGCTCTCCGGGAACCTCCTCCGGCACGGGAGGGACACGGGGGGCACCCACCCCCCCCGAGCCCC
>WBNO01025853.1:0-25939 GCA_013400575.1 Peucedramus taeniatus | reverse complement strand
TTTTTGTGTTGTTTTTGGGTTTTTGTTTTGTTTTGGTTTTTTTTTCCTTAAACTGTTTTGGCTTTGGTTTGTTTATTTTTTTTTTCCGGTCCCTTAGAGGAGCCGGCGGGAGGCCACCCCGCACCCGAGACCTCAGAGAAGCTGAACCAACATGAGAATGGACACTAAAATCCAGCAGTTTCGCCTGCTACAAGGAAGAGACTAACTCCAGAAAGGTTCCCATCTGATCTGCCTGAGCCTCCTGCTCCTCCCCTTCCCTGAGACAGCGAGGGCAGCCACCATCATTGCCTCCGAGCCACACGGTCTAGTGGGGACTGGGGCTAAGGTTTTGAAATTTCAGTGTCTGGCATTTATTCAATCCTTTTCTGTGCCTTGCAGGCATCCTTTTGGGTTGTTTGTTTGTTTGCTTGCTTGCTTGCTTTTTGTTAATAAACAGTTTGCCTTTCTTTTTCACTTTCACCCACTGGTATGCATTTCTCATTGAAAAAAGGTATTACAGGAGCCCTTCTCTTCAGAGGAAGCACTCATTTCAGAGTGTTTTCTCCTAAATTTATCTCCAAACTGAGACACATCATATTTGTCTGAAGCTTCTGCATAGTTTCTTGAAATACCTGCGCCTCATTCCTAAGAGATTTAGGGTTGTAATCCAATACCATTTTGACCCAGGAGATGTATTTGGCTGATACGTTATTACCGTACAGAACTTTATGAGCCTTTCCTAGGCTGATCCCAACTTCAGCTATTCATTGCACCCAACAACATGACTCTTCATGAAAATAAGGGCTAAGAGTAAAGAATTCCACTTAGGGGAAAGGAACAAAGGATGCCACTGATGAGGAGCGGAGACAGGTCTGCAATTCTCTACTTCTGTTTGTTTAACCTCGGCCACTGAGAAGTTTCCATTCTCAAGTGTGGGAACCCAGGGCACAGGGAATATTTCTCTGTCTGCTCTGAGGGGCCCTGACTCCCTGAGAAACACTGACTTTGACCCTCACCCATGGAGAAAGCTTCCAGAACTTCCAGTTACAATAGAATCCACAAGAGTGTAAGAGAGAAAATAGAGAATAGTGTAGTGTATCACTGGGGTGAGAAATTTAGGTTTTAGGGTGTCTTAGTATGGAGCCAAGATGGAGAGATTGGGCATTGCCCTGAGTTTCTTCTCATTCTTCATCTGCTCCATTTTCTGCAGAGTTGGGGGATTGGCTGAAGAATGCCACAGTTTTTGGTTACGTGGATGGACAAGGGATGAGTTATTGTTAGATAAATGGAAATAAAGTATGTTTTTAGAGTTAATTGGATTAGGTGATTATAAAGAAGCTTGAAAGTGTACATTCCAGGGCCATTTTGTTGTGGTTTTCCTGTGCACTAAGTCCTGTACAGACGGCGTGCTAGGTTTTTGATAAGATAACAATAAAACAAGAGACTGAAGACAGAAAAAAGTCCTGCGTGTCTCCTTTTTCCTGACACAGAACTGAGACTGGAGGGTCACCCCCATCAGGGAAGCCTCCCAGGGGGCCCAGTGTCTAGGGGCAGACATCCATATCAAGCAAGGGAGAAATAGTGGAAATGCACTTTGCTAAGATGTCATGCTGGTGTAATGTCTCCAGCACCATGCAGGATACAATTTTGCACCTTAGGAATTCTGAACACAGTTATAATGACATTACAACTATAGAACTGGAAGCATGCCAAAAAAGCACTTCAAGACAACATTGAACATCTTGACTTTGACCACCATTAAGAGTTTTGCCTCTGTCCTGTTGTTTAGCCTTTCTACAGGTTTCTAAAATAATCTACTTTGTGCATTCTCAAAATAATTTTATTCCTCCCTACCCCATAGTTTATAAAATACAAACCAGTGCAAATTCTCTCCTGAAACTTAAGTGGATTGCATACTCCTGAAATTTAAAATGAGAAATACTATGTAGCTATTTAAATTAAGTAAATATGCATATTACAGGCTAGAAGGTTTTGATCTTCCCTCATGTGCACTCATGGCTCTGACAGCTAGAGAGGCTGACCGGGAACAGAGTCTAGGCAGAGTTAAAGGAATGAAGTAGGAATTTATTTAAGGACCTTCAAAGGATACACCTTGGACAGCAAAAGAGCCCACCTGTGGCTCTGCCCAAGATGGACACAAGATGGACAACTGGTCACGAGTTTTCACACTTTTATAAGTTTTCATCCGTTTGCATATTGGGCTTAATTGTCCAATTACAGCTTCAGGTTATGAAGTCCCATCCTCCCAGATTGCTCTCCTCGATTTGCCGCTGTTTATACCTTTTTGGGCCTGAAGCTGCAATGGTGTCCTTGGTTCTCAGGCTGGAAAAGGATTGTTTTGTCTGACTACCCTGTGAAGAGAACTTGCTAACACTTTATATGAAGTTCAGAGTCACACACTAAGGTAGTACAGAATCTAAAAAATTTAAAAGCTAAAACTTAAGGCATCAGCCGTTGTTCAGAGTAAACTGCCCAAGCCTGCTAGAAATGAGTGTAGAAAAACACAGGTCAACTTTTGTCCAGGGTTCAGATGAAAAGAGCTGTGATATGTAATCAAAAGCTCAAAAGTTTAATTTTACTTTGAATGTCTGCTTTTGTCACATTTCTGCATGTAAATTTGATTTAGAAAATTTTCTTATTTTAGTTAAAGACCTAATATAAAGCTACATTATATGGCACCATTCACAGTCCTACATAAGCAAATAGTTTTGTTAATGCTCTGATGCTCTTTTATACACACATTTTGAATCTTCCTAATGCCTATATAATCCCATTGACTTAGGGAAAAAAAATAATGCTGGGGTGGTTATAGGTCAGTGGTTTTTGTTGTTCCTGAATTTAATGACCACCAGACATTTTTCAAATGGAATTGTAGAATACTATGTAGCTAACTAAGGCCAACTATGGAAGAAAGATTTATTTATCTTAATTTTTTTTGTGTGTCCATATGGCCTAGAAGCATTTTATGAAAACCCTGCTATCAAAAAACCAGCAGTAGCTGAACTTTCTTAGCTTGACAACCTGATAAAAGTGAGAAAAAAAATGGAAATGTATTTTTCCAGTATGAACAAAATCTCTTCAATAACTACATTAAGTTTACAATCGAGACTAAAACTGTAAAGATGATGGTTTTTACTCAGATATAAATAAATAAATAAAAAAGAATAGGCCACCAAGGGTTAAAATGTAGCTGAAAATCTCATTACAAGGACTGTGGCACATAATTGATCTGACTGTTTGGCTGACTGAGTCAGTGGCCCCAGAGATTTATGTACTCATGCATTTCTACAAAGTCCTGGCTTGGGTCTGGCTCTGTGCAGCTGTTCAATGAAGGCACTTCACAATCTGCAAAACAAAGAGTAAAATCTGCCAGCCACAACACTGACAACATCACAACTTAGAGGCTTGTCAGTCTAAGAAAAGATTATGTCAAGCTTTCCAGAGATGATGGTTCAAAGAGATGCAATTAATGTCAAAAGTGGGGTAGACAGAATGTTAAGAGATGCTGCTGTCAGGGCTTCAAAATAACATGGCCAACGTTGGCATCCAGACTGTGCAACCAAATGTCACAAAAATGTGCTTCAAATGTTGCATGAACTTCATTTGTATGCAACTTTAAATTTGTGTTGTTTTTTACCTCCATTCTCCTATGTGTGCTTAGTAGTTTTCCATGACTTTATTTAAAAATTTAAAAATGGCTTTGTATTAATTTTGAGGCATCTGTTTGAACAGTGCTGAACAGTACAAAAAGAGTAAATCATTGAGAGCAGACAGAATCCACTTCTATAAGAAGACAATATAAAATTGTGAAATGCCCTGTGCAGTAGTCATTATGAATGAAGTCTATAAGGAAACACTTGTCTTCAACAAAATCTCTTCATATTGTTGTCCTACCCATACACAAAACACAGATAGAATGGTACCTATGTATTCTTGTGTGGTGCCCTCCACTGTCTATCCAGAGCCATGAGATCACAAATGGTGCTATATTTGATGTAATGAGTTGTTGCAGACACTACTAAAAGCAGCAACTAGATGTGGAAACTAATTGAAAACGTAAGTGTTCTTGTCCTGCCCCAGGACTCCCAGTGATTTATGTGCATCTGGACTAAGGATATTTAAATAATGGGCTCATGGAAAAGAAGGAAAGAGAAGCAATTAATCAAAAAGGACAATCAGTAAAAGGCACAATGAAACACTGTAGCTTATGAAAAGAAAATGGGGCCTCCTTATCTAGCTTAACATAGGAACAAAACATTAATTGAAATGCTGGAACAATATTTGAAGAATACCAAGAGGACATGTCTTTTATCAGTATACACATTCTACCTTTTGTGTGCTGCTGTAGTGTAACAACAGAATATCTCTGTAATTCAAGAAACTCTTTCAAAATTTATTATATTTATTTGTTTGAACAGTGTTGCAAGAAAAATCTTATTTCCAATGAGCATTTCAATGATTTAAATATTAATTCTTTTTTTTTTTTTTCTATTTTGCCTGCCTCCTGTTTCCTCTTAAAAAAAATTAAATTAAAAGGATTAATATCCTATCCCTGTGAGACAGACAGATAGACTAAGCAGGTAGTTTATGTGATCAAATTATTAGAGCCAACATGCATTCTAAGAATTATCTTCTAATCTAAGAGCAGTCAATTGAACAAGCCTGGTCACATTTCTAGCCTTACTGTACAGACTGTAGGGCCTTTCTGTACATACTGTGAACCATGGGTCAGAAGCCTTGAATTCAAGCCTTGGTCAAACTTCCAACAAAATTTTTTTTGCATGCTCAAATCAGTGCTAATAATTCTCAGACTATCATAGTGGCAGTGGTAGGTGGATTTTGCCTGTGAGCAGACAGTCACAGTGTTTGAAATGCAATTATCAAGGAAACAATGAAAATACAATATATTAAGAAAACTGAAAAATATTTTGCATTCTTTGTTTTATACAGCTTCATGACTTCCTTGAGAGTCTAGAATCATAAAGGAATAAAATATTTGTATCAGACTGAACTAAATAATGTTTCTGTGGGAAAATAAAACAATATAAAAACATTACCTTGATCTCTTTGTCTGCAATTCCTTACTCTTTTTTTATTATATGGCAATGCCACTTTCATGAAAAAACTAATAGGGGGACCAAAACTTTCAATGCCTAAAATCGAATTTCCCCAATACTAAAAAGAAAACAATACCAACTCAAAGAGCAAGGGAGGAACAGTGAGTGGTAGAAAGTAGCATTTCTTCACCTTGCCCAGCACAAAGGCTGAGGAAATTTGGAATGGAAACCTCAGCCTAGACGCCTCACTATGAAATCTTAATGCTTATCACTGCTCATTTTATGTTTATCACTGTTTTCTGCTAACATCTTTGTAAGGTGTAAAAACAGAGCTGTCTTGGAAATATTAATTGCACAAACACTGTAAGGAAGATAGATCAGGTTTTGCCATATTTTTGTACAAGTTCCTCTCCTAAAAGTATGAGCAGAAAGAGTATAGTCAGATGCTGTATTCAGATACTCTGGTAAGCATGGATATTTGAATAGATCTCAATGGAATTACTTTCACTAAAGTAGGCATGATTTTCAAAACAACATAAAATATTTTCCTTTGAGTAAAAGTATGAACAAACTTTCTGAAAAAAACTCCAATGTCACTTCCAATTGATTTTGTTAATTTTATTTTAAAAGCAATTGGACTGCAAATTGGAAAATTATATTCCAATTGTATATGCAATCCCTAGAAAGAATATATTATTAAAGTGAAAAGAAACTGTTACTGAAAGGACGATCACTATGTTCTTCAAAGCAGATAACTTTACTAGCCCAGAAATAATATGGAAGTATGGTCGGCAAATTTATCATATTATACTCCAGAGGAAATGAATGTATTTTTGTATATGCTCAATCACATTAATTTTTCATCTGTTGTAGAGCAATCACAAAATCAAAAATAAATATAGGGTTTTTGTGATTTAACATTAAAGATATTATCAAAGAAATCTTATCAGATTAGCATCTTCCTTGTCTCTAGATGTGAAAAGTAAGGTTAATGCCTGACACTACAGGTACTTCTGCTGGTCCGTCTGAATAGGTTTGTAAGGCAGCTTTATTAACCTGGATGTAATTTTTCTTAAATTATACTCAAGGCCAATTTATTGTGGGAAACTGAATTTTCATTAAGAGTGGGGCTGAGAAGCTGACAATTTCATTGTCATAAGAATGATTGACTATTACTACAGTTTTTGTGGGTAATTATGTTTATGGCATTGAACAATGATGTTTATGGCAACAGTCTATTCACCTGTCAGTTCCTCCACCAGCATCCTTTAAAGCCATTAAGCTACTTCAATCAAATGTCACAGGAAGTAATAGTCCCAAAGATAGTCACATTCTTCAAAGCCTTCTGAAATATGCTGCCCAGGCAAAGAAGAGAAAGTCCAGCAGAAGATGAAGGAAAAGGCAGGAGATATCAGTGGTCCCTCAGGGATGCTGGAGCCTACCTGGGGATGGGGACTGCAGCATGGCCACGCAATCCATTGGCTTTGGCACTGGTCTGACCCAGGTCAAAACAACTTGCTACCTGAGAGCAGCGAGGCCAAAGCAGGGCTGTATTGCACCAGGGAGCATGGTGAGAGTGTGGATATCTGAATGTTTCTTATAGCAGAGTTCTGGGGAAAGGAAAGAGGAATTGTAGAGACTATAGCAGAAAGGGATCTAGAAAAAGCAAGGACAAACTAAAAGGACTGCTGTGGTGCCTTGTAAGCAGCATAGGGGAAGAGAGGGCAGAAGGTAGTTCACCAGGATCAAAAAGTGATTGACTTAAACCCCTAGGAAACTGAGCCTCATATCTTCTTTGCTCACAAAACAATTTGCTAGATTTTTACTGAACCTCTCTGTAAACAAATTTTCTCTTTCACCCTCAGCCTGAAGTGCCAAGGAAAAGGTTATATTTGAAGCTCACTAATGAGCACTTTTAGTGCTCATTAAGTAGATGAGCTAAAAGCTACTTAAATTTCTAGGGCTTGCAAATATAAACATTGAAATGACCATATCAAACTCTGCATTACAACAGATAAAATAAAAGAACCTGATAAAGTGGTTTATTTTGCTCTCCTAGCTAGATTTGCATAAGCAGCTCTTCTAAACTCTGCTGTATTCGGTCACTATTGTTGTTCCTAATGATGAAGATTTTTTTAAAGTACACATTCAGTGTAATCTAATTTAATAGGATTATTTCAAATGAGGAGCAATTCACAAATAGAAGTTGATAACTCAAGTTAACATTGAAACTGCCTTGTACACACTTTAATTAACTCAGATTTTAAAAAGTATAGCTTCATTTGCAGAGCACCTGATAATTGTAAGTTCATTAAGTATTTGCAGAGGGGAAGCATAGCACATTGGGGATCAATCACTTTGCCTCTGAGAGGAATGTTAAACAGATCAACAGATGTTGTGTGACGTAGTAGATGCTTTTACGTCCCATCTATTCCATTTATACAGCAGGACACAGTCTCATAGCAAATGCAGATTCAACCTTAACAAAGCTCTAACTTCTTTAAACCTTAAATGGTATTTTTCATTTGTGAAGGCTGATTCTGAAGACAGGAGATATATCAGAAAGGAAATAGTATGAGGCAAATTTGAAGATTTGTTCTTGGTTTTAATTTGGTTCACATGTTTACTCCAAGTCTGAAAAAAAAGGATAATACATTGATTTCAAATTCTGAAGATTTCTTGGTGCACTCATGGGCATTTTACAGCTGAGAAAAAACCCACGGTTCTCTTCCCCAGGCCATTTTCTTTGGCATTTCTCTTTGTACTGGACAACTGACGAAATTCAGATCTCTTCTGCAAAAATAGAAACTACCATATAATAGAAAATGGTGCCTTGGGTTCAGCTTTTTCCCAAACATCTGTTGCTATGGCATGAATTTGTTCTGAACTACCATGAAAAGGAAGCTTTTTAAAGACATGTTTGATGAAAACAATAGGAAAGAAAAACAGTGTTAAGGAGTTGGAGTTTTTTTAAATTGAGAGTCCAGAGTTTTAAAAATTAAAGAAGGACCAACATACAAATTTCTTTTTCTACCAGTGCAGGGTTATTTGGCCAAGAAGCCTTCTGTCTTCCATTTGGAGCTACCAGCCAGAATAATTTGATAGACAGACATTTTCCTACATGTGCTGGGAATATTCAATGCTCCTTCTTTATACATATATTTTTTTTTCTTTAAAATTCCAATATTTTTTCTTTATTTGCTGTTTTCTAGTCTACCCCAACACAGAGTGAAGGAACAGTATCAGTTTAATAGAACAGGGGTGAGGGAACTTTGAGGGCCATCTGTTGCATCAACTTGCTTCAAACCAGAATCAACAATGGCCCCTGCAACAGGAATTTCAGTGCCTGAGGTTTCACTACTTTCATGGCAGTTTCATTCAGATGCTTAACTAACAGACCATTATAAAATCTTTTTCATTATCTGTACTACTGTCCCTTGACAGAAATATCAGCTCAATCTCTGTAAATCCACATTTAACAGCTCCTATCACTCAAAAGGATCCAGGTCTGCTCACCAGAAGTGCTGAAAGATGGATGCCTCCTAAGATCCTTCTGCTTTTATTGCTCATCAAGCACTAGTACTTGCTGTGCCCTAAGCCTCTAACCCAGAGATAGTACTTAGCATTGGCATGGGAATTTTTAACCCAACACTGCTGCTGCTGTCTGACACCGAGAAACCCTTTAGCCAAACAAAAACCCAGACAGAATAAGGGAGTTAAAAGGTTTTCTTTTTTCATAGCCGCTCTACAATTTTAGTCCATCATGTTCTCAGTTAAATCTGCAGCAGGCTGAGAGGTTAATTCCTCCATTAACACTCCCTGATGCTTTACATGCTGTGAGTTGCACAGTGAGCCAGTATCTGTCTCCTCATCTGCATAGTTGCTGCATGCAGCTCTGCTGCCATGCCTGTTTTATTACAATACAGTTCATGATGCTTTCATGCAGAAGGGGATTTCATTGCAGTTTTGAAGATGGGTTTATCCTTTTTCTCTTCAGTTGGATGACACAAAAATGGAGTAAACATGGCATGGAAAATAAAACAACAAATGTTCTCAAGCCACCGTACTAAAGGGTGATAAAAGGATAGTTTTCATTGCCAGTAGAGTAAATTTCTTCAGAAATTGAATTGCTTTACCACAACAATCTTCTGCTACAAACTGAGAAATATTTTTCAGGCCACTTTGCAAGCCATTTCTTACTCAAAAGAAAAACAGATTGGTCCAGCCTCCTCACATTTGCAGTCAGATAGAAGTCATTATGGACTCCTGTGCCTAAAAAAAGACTTATCTAATTATGGAAAGTAGAATTAAGAACAGTCAACAGGTCTCAATTGGTAGGTCTAGTGAATTTGGCGGTTCTAGACTATTAAGGACAGTCTGTAGTTTCATACAACATTTCATGTTGCCCTTGACAACATCCAGTGAACAAAGATTCTGTAAATATATTTGGCAGCTCATATTAGTACTATATAACAATTGTATTTGAAACTTAAATTCTATCCAATCTAAATTAAGTCCCAGTTTCTGCCTTTTAAACTCATTTAATCATGTTGACAGGAGAAAAGTAAAAAGCAAAAAACTTCAGGGAGAATAGAAGTGAATCTATTTTTAAGACCAGCAAATTAATACAAAAATTTTCAGTAGGAGACATAATTTAAAATATTTTTAAAAGAAGCTATTGTTAAATTTTAAATACAATGCTTTTCAAATCAAGAGTGAGTGCATTATTTGGACACTTCTATGTCTGTATTTTTAAGTTCTGTGTTACTGTCAAAGAACTTCCTCTCTCAAAAAATTACATTCAGGAAAAAATGGCTTTCTCTAGTAAAACTCTAATGACTGAAGTAGAAATATCTTTTGTGACTAGGGACTAGTTTATAATTTGTTACAGTGACTTTTAGTCATAGCAGTTGTTTGCTGATGTAATAGAAAACTGCCGGAATAGAGGATGTATTAATACATTCCCACTTATAACCAGAGAGACACATTTCACCTAGGCAAGAAATCTTCATTTCTGAAATGGAATGCCATTTCCTTAGACTTCTTATTCTACATTTTTTACTCCAAGTTTGTTTCCTGATTGTTGCTAACTACCTCTCACAAGTAAGTGCTCCTCAATTCAGGAGGAAAAAAGACTTCAATGATGAAAAATGAATACTTTGGGTGAAGATCTGTCATGCAATGTGATTACACTGGTCTGTAAAAATGTTTAAACTTACATATGATTTTTGTACTGAGTGTGTTAGAAAGAAGTATTTTTCCCATTTCCTTGATTCTGTTTTTTTAAAATTGAAGTGTTTTAGGGAATAATGAAGCCTAATTTAATTGGAATCTTTTACATATTTATGGAGGTAATGTCCCTATCTCTAGCCATACAGTGGAGACTTGTTCACTAATGTAATTTGACATGGCTACCAAGTCTCTTCTCTGGTAAATACCAGAAGTGGGCTGTGAGAGTCTGGAAAAAGCTTCAGGTTCCACTTGCAGCTTATGCTGTAACAGCCTGGATACCTGCACCATCCTGTTCTCTGTCTTGCAATCTAATTTCTTTTTGGTCAATAACTTCTCTTCTTGTTCAAGAATAAGATTTAAGAACCAATGAGATCAATATTTGTTTATGACTAAGTAAAATACTCTCGGGAATGCTGCAAATTCCAAAAGATTTCCCTATAGTTCATGAATCCAGGAAAGGCTTGTATGACTCTTACAGGCAAAACACATTAAATTAGACAGAATATCAAAACTGATAGGCTAAAGACTAACTGAAATCTTTGTCTAGCTTCCCTTAATGTTTAGTTTGGAGATATGTTACAATAAAAATTGAAACTGATTTTTAAAAGCATGGAACAGATTTTTTTTTTATTTTTTAATAACTGATAAAACAACTTTCATAATTCTTTTTAATTCCTATTCTCAGACTAAATAATAAACTTGGTGTAAAAATTTTTGTAAGATATCAGTATCTGGATTTTAAACTAAAATTTCTCTTCCTTAGGATTTTTCCTTATTTGAAAAATTAACAATTTTGAAGACGATTGTATGACACAGCTGATGGCTTTGACAGTCTTTGAACTACTCTACCTTGAAACAGGATGCTAAAATTAAAATTGCACTTGCAGAAGTATTTACCGAAGGATTGTTATTTCTCCTATCTCCAGCCTGATATAAGCACTGTAGAGAGCAGTTTCTTTTTAGCAGTCTAATCTGGGACTTCTAAAATTATTTGCAATTAGAAGCATTTCTCTGAAGATGTTTCTTCTTCTTCACAGCCTGAGCTCCAGTGTAGGAGACCTTGAACAAGTCTGCATAAACTTTCAGTTTTTAAACAACGGCCAAGAGATATATAAATCAAAAAGCCTTGCTACAGAGATGCTTGTCTTCCAGATGATATTAGCCTTACCATATGTGGTGACTGCAGCACTGCATCACACTTATCCCTCACTTAACAACATGCTGATGCCAAAACAAAAGTTATCAACACTTTATTTTTTATTCCAGGGTATTAGTCCTGTTTCAGACTCTGCTATGCTGCTTGAACAGAGATAAACTGTTACATATAGAGACTAATCTGTGCTTTCTCCCAGAAAGATATAGCTAGATGTTCAAGGGGCAAATATACATACATAGCTTCACTGTCTGCCTTGCCATAAGTATACAAGATAATGTATACTTATGAATCTAGAACTTTTTTAAAGTGTCTTGTATAAGAAGGAGTACAAATGAAACGAGTACCTTGGCAAATGAGGGAAGAAAAGAATATTCAAAAGTATTCTACTGTGTTGACCTGACATCTTTCTATTAATAGAAGAATAATTCCACTATGCTCAATGGCAGTTTATTGCTTTTTTTACAGATGGAGCTTCATTCACTGCTACTGAGTAACTTCTGAGTCCAGTAGAGAAAACCAAACAATGTCAGATCCTCAAGTGAGAAGCAGAGAACATAGAAATACCCATGCACAAATATAAATGCAGTTTAAAACTGGTATAAATGCAGTTTAAAATTGGGTGGGTAGTTTATAACTATGTTTTGCTTCCTGGTCAGTGAAGATGCGAATGACGAGAAGTACAGAAAGGGATTTGGACGAGATTCTCTCTTTCTGCTTAATTCTGGCAAAATAAATCTATGTAGAAATCATTTAGAAATAATAAAAGAGAAAATACCGTAAGAGCCTCCTTGTAAATGCATGTGATACAAATGGTGTAGACACCTGCATGGATGTTTGCTTGACCTGGAGTGTTTCTGGGAGGGGACAGCAATATGTGACCACACTCCCCAAATGCTGGAGCAGGGCTTGCCCTGGGAGCCCTTGGCAACGTCTGAGAGCTTTCACAGCATCATGCCAACAAAACAGTTAGCCTGAACTGGAGAGATTTTACATTAATACTAGGAACTGAGGCTAGTTCCTAGTCATAACAAAAAAGTCTGATTTAAAAGTAAAGACAGTTTTAAGACCTCATCAAAACCCATAAATACGTTCGGTTTAATTTTGCCAAAATGATGAACAAACTTACTTCTTTTACTGTGAAAAAGGATTCTTTTGATAGCTTGATTTTTTTTGGCCTTTTTTTGGTCATTATAACTTATCTTAATAAACTGCAAGTAGTGATTTGTATGTCTAGCATTAAAGCATACTATGTTTTGAAATTGTTTCTTACTTTCTCTTGTCTTATGTTATTTAACAAATATTTTTGCAGGTGGAAAAAGCAACAACAAAACCAAGAACAGCAACAAAAATTTCAGTGCAGCATTCCTTTTTGTTGCTGATATTCTTCCACAGCTAAAGAAAGAAGAAATGTTTTCCCTGTAGTGACACTGCTTTGGTATAAGTGTACTATATTAAAATATACTGACATGTGATGTTCTAAAACCACCTCACTAAAGGATATAAAGTCATTTATAAAATCTACATTAAATTAGACAACCTATGTAAATCAGTCTGTCATAATGTTTGCCTTTTCCACTGAAAGATAAAGAAAATAAAAGCCCATAGGAAAGCAAAAAAGGGCTTGGCATCTAGAGCAATTTACTACTTGGAAAAAAAAATCCATATTGTGCCTTGTCAGCACAAATTCCTCTCTTTGCTTCCAGCAGTTCAAAGTCAAAAGGCAAGGTTGAAGATAGAGATTCAGGTTTAGTGTACTGAACCCTAAAATAATTTTAATGCAACAGTCTAGGTATTTGATTAGTCTGCATTATTATAATTTATTTCTGGACATTATCACTTGCTAAATGTTCCCATCACTTCAGGCAAACCTTCACAATATAGCTTTGATAAACCTCATTGCTTGGCTAAAGGAAGCTGCTTTGGATGCCAGCTCACAATGCTGCTTTACTTCACTTGAGACCTGCCAGAGAGAACTGCTTGAGAAGCTGATTTTTAAGAACCACTGAGCAGTCTCAGCAACCCTGGAGACCTGTGAGCACTTAACTCTTGTAAAATGCAAGCACAAGAGACAAAGAATTGAATCTATACCTCCATGTTATGTTTAACTATGTCAGGGCAATTAAAGACTTCTTTGACAAATTAGCTTATATTTCACATGAGTATTACTTCAGCCATTGCCCTCATACATCTCTACAGAATTTAAACATACTGTGTTCCATTTATCTGTTTTTACACTACTAAAATATCTATTAAGAAATTCAGTACAGCTTTATTTTCAGACTAATTTCAGATTTCAGCACTGTAAACATTAAGAAAGTTCTTACTCTTCTTCTCAAGAATGTTCAATTCACAATCTATCACTGTATCAAAAGGACCACTAATTTGACATTCCAGCAATTTAAAATTTCTCTGATGCAAATCTCCACATCATCTATTTTCTCCAGATTTAACAATGACACCAATTGCATTTTCATGTGTACAGGTTTTCAGTAATTTAAAAAATCTGACTAAATACAGATATTGCTGAAGTTTTGCATCTTGTAATAAATTATTTCTGATTTGACATACAACCTATTCCCACTATATCCCCCAAAAGGAATCAACTTTTTTTTATCAGTTAGGTCCGTAGTTCAAAAACAGAATGAAGATCGTTCTTTAAGCTATCAAGCTTCAAGATCTTTACTTCCATAGTAGAATACCTCCAAATCACAAGGAGATTTTTTTTCTTCTATGGCTTTTCTTACCATAATGAGGAATTATTGCCCAAGCCATTGCAGAAGCGTAGATGCCACCAATCATCCAAAACATACAGAGCCAGCTCAGGTGTTCACCTCGTTTCTCCCGAGCAAGCACTTCCGAAAAATAGGAGAAGACTGTTGGCATAGCTCCACCGATCCTAAAAGGAGATACAGATCATGGATTAAGCAAGAGAGTAACAGCTAGATAAAGTTTGAACAAGCCTGTGGCAGCAGTCATCAAAAATCTCAGATACAATCAGCTTCTCTGGCAAGTGTTTTTTCTCAAATTGCACCATGCATTGGGGAACTCAAGAGAAAGCTTCCATCAGTTTGGATGCAATTTTTGCCAAATATTTCCCTGAAAATTCTGTGTATTATTTATTGCATTCAATGTTTCAAGGGAATTGTCAATGTGTCAGTCACTGGAACAGAAACCAGAGCAAAGTCTTGATTTTCACCATTACAAAATCATGGCAGTCTTCTGGCAAGTGTCAAAATACATTGCTTATAATGGAAAAATATTAATAATTTTCCCAAAGAGTAATAGGTATTTCTCTAAGTCTTACCTCCCATGATTTAGGTAAACAAGAAGTAACTAACTGTCAATAGTTTTTTTTACACACAATTCAAAACATATTCTACTCAGTTAGACTACATGAATAGCTAAGCCCATGCTGGCTTTTTACTTAATTTTTTATGAAAAGCATATGCATTCATATAATATTTATTTTTTCTCATGGTAAAATAAACATTTTCTGAAGGTCAGTTGGACACAAAAAAAAAGAGAAGATTCAACTTGGTTTTACAAAAATTAAAGTAACTCAATATATGTATCACTTTTGGTATTCTAAGTCATCTTTTACTATCTTTACCTGTTCACTACATATGCAAGCTGTATAATGCTCTACATCAGGACAAGTGCTTGTGGATTTCAGTTTTTCCAATGAAGAAAATACCTTCAGATTACATACTTTAAAGCAATATATGGCATGGTTTGAATTTTTAAGTGAATTTTAAAAATAAATGCGTATTTCTGTATCATCTGGGAGCTGCCAAACTGGAAGCAAACAGCAAACCTCAAAACAGTTTTAAACAGATATTAATAAGGGAAACATGAATACAGAAATGGTATTTCACCACTAAGAAAATTCAACGCCATAGCCATACAGTTTATTTTAATTTATCTTCGTGTACTGTTATGAAGTACTGGATGGAGCTGTTATGCTTGTATAGGGGACTGCTGTTTTGTCTTTTCCTTTGTACAGCACTTCACGGAGTCATAGAATGCTTTAGGTTGGAAGAGACGTGAAAGATAAGCTGATTCCAACCCCTTCGTATGGGCAGGGACAACTTCACTAGACCAGATTTCTCCCAGCTCCATCCAATTGTAACCATTGTACCATCAGTAACTTGTTCCAGTGCCTCACTGTCTTCATAGGAAAGAATTTCTTCTTAATGTCTAACCCAAACCTGCCCTCTTTCAGTTTGAAGCCATTGCCCCTTGTTCTATCACTACATGCTATTGTAAAAAATATCTCTCCATTTTTCTTACAGGATGCCTTCAGATACTGGAGGGTCCAATTAGGACATCCTGAAGCCTTGTCTTCTCTGAAATACTGTTGGTCAATATTTAGCTTTACAATCTTTTGCATAGTTGAAACTGCTAGCTGATAAAGGCTCTGCTGGTAATGCAAACATTTACATCTCTAGGAATTCCTGTTACATACACAGCTAACAAGGTGTATCCCATTTCTTCTCATGGTGGAAATACTGAAAACCTTCACTAGGAAACTGCCCTGTCACAGGCAACAAAAGACAATGACCTTGGAGCTTCCCCTGGAAGTCTGGGCTGAGGAAAAATTGAGGGGGTATGGCCAAGGGTAGAACCACAATTCATTTTCCTGTGATGGGGAAACCCTGCGGTCTCAGAGCTTTTATGGATTCAGTGCTCTCCAGTTCCCTAAATATAAAAGGATTACAGTTATGATGTAAACCCTCCAGGGTAAAGAGATGGCTTTGAATTGCACTCCCACAATATTCCAAATAGAGTACTCAGGGCTCTAGTTAGAGTTTCTTTTCTAAGGTAAAAAATTTACTAGTAGAACCAGAAACAAGATCTTCCTCTTTCCTGACAAAGATGGAAAGTGCTGATAAGGAGTTATAGGTGCCCACTTTCATGAAGACCCAATTTAATAGGTTGCTCATGGCATCCATTGGGAGAATGTTTCAAATTGAGAAAATCTACCTTGTCTTAATGTCACAAAATGTAGAGAACCTGACCAAAAGAAGCTAAAAAGGCATCTCCCACCTGTCAGCATGAACTAACTATATCATGGATGATGAGAGGTAAATGCTGCTTTAGCCATGAAAACTGATCCAGGTGGGTTGACATATATGGTACATCCTAAAGGTTCTCCAAAGCTACAGAAGTAGCCCTGTCCAAATCAGTAGGGCAACTTTTCTAGCAAATGGGCCTTTTATCAAAAGGAATTCTGGAGCCAGAAAATAAAAATGTTTATTTACAATATGTAAATAAGCAGGAAAAAATAATCAGCTTTGAAAACTCACAGTTCTTCTGTTTCACCTGATTGGTTTATTTGACAATTCCAGTGAGTACATCAACAGGCTAAGAAATGCTTTTAAGTCCAGATACTGTGTTTGTATTGATTAAACAGTGAAAACAACCTGTCTAGAGTTTAAAGGAGAAGTACAGGATGTACTTCCATCATACAGAAAACTGCTGCTAGGGAGAGTTGTAGGTCTTTGTTGCACAGCAATGGTGTAGTAAAGTGAGTTGTGCACTTTTTGTACCATAAACCTGTGAATGGAAAATTTGCTTCTCAGCTGGTTAAACTCTTCCTTCTGGTCTCATGTAAGTGCAGATTGATATTGCTACAATTCTTTAGGATACTGGTACCTAGGAAACTCATCCTATATCATAAAGCTACTACAAGGACTGAAAATTGATTATGAAAATCTTAGAAAGATTAATCAACAGCAAAACTGGAGGAGCAAGGAGGGAGATAGAGAGGAAGCATCTGCCTGCAAAAGACTTTTTTCACTCTTAATAATGGACAATCTTTAAGTGGCAGTAGCTGTGTCTCCATTCCCTAAAACTTGCTCCTAAATGCAGAGCAAGTGACAGCAGGAAGAGAGAGTAGGAACAGCTACTACTGTTCTCACACCAAACAACGAGAAACCGCCTTAAAAACTCAATGGACCTTGAGAACTCTTTAAGGAGCAAAGAAATTTCTTCTTGACTCGCAGAAATTTTAACTTCTGCTTGGTACTACAGTAATTTGCTATTATAGAGCTAGTATGGTATCTGGTATACTGAACACTGCTAGCAGAAGCATAAACTACCTCTCAAAGACTGGGGCAAGAGAAGATCAGAGTATCTTCAACTTCTTCCATCACTTTCTTGTGAGTATTTTTCAAATCCGTCAGCCACTACTGCTATTCATTAATTAACTTATCAAAAGTTCATATTTAAAAAATCCACCAATAAATCACCCAACAGCTGTAAGGAAGAATATAATTTTTACAGTTTTAAAAAAGAAAATAGGGCTAGATCCCATCTTCATTTGCACTCATACAAACCCTTAATAATTCAGTGCCTCCAGGTGAGCCTTTCCATACTTCTATGGAAGGAACAGAATTTGATTCTCAACATTTTTGTGTTATAAGTTTGAAAGCAGCTGCCTTGTTGTTGCCCACCAACATTTTGGGAAATGCATGGTGGCAGGCACAGGAGTGAATTTCAAGTAAAATTAAAAGCAGAACTGCTACTAATTTTTCCATAGGAAGACTTCATCTTTTGTTTTAAAGGAAATGCAAATGTTATTTTCCCACATACATACGTGTTAGGATACAGTGTTAAGTCTGCTCCTGGCAATTAATTGGTATGATACAGTGGGCTGTTTACTGTTACTGTATTTGTAAATTATATGGCTCATGGTCACTTGTAAAAAATAATTTGATACATGAAACTATATTCTTCTCTTGATATGTCTGCCTGTGTAGATGAAAAGCCCATGAAAACAGTGTTGACTTGAGAAGAACATTCATTCTAAAAATGGGAAGGAGTTTAACTTTCCTAAACAAAAATTATTCAAACAAGCTGAAGCTTTTATATCTCATCTCTTATCTCTTACTCATTTCTGTTATCTCTTCAGTTATCCTAACCAAAGCAGTGGATGTAAACATGTTACCCATAGATAACAGAGAGAAGTCCATGCACTACTTCCTTAGGGGTCACAAAAAGTGTGTATCTTGTTAGTATGTACAAAAGTTAAGTACTTTTTTCTTCGTATCTTCACAGATAAATTGTGTAGAGTCTGAACATTTTTTAAAAAGTTTAAAAAAGCCATTGATCTAAGCCTCTGGTATGATGATCATGAGTGATATCTGTCTCCTGAATAACACATTTTGTAATGAGGCACAATCTAATATCAACAGGAGGCAAAACTTCATTGAGCTTGGCCCAAAATCATGAAATAAGTTCTCTCACTCAGTAAGAATCAGACTTTTCACGTGAAATAAAAGGATGCATGCCTTCAGCCTTGATATTTTTTTTTTTTGTAAATATGTAGGAATATATGCAAGAACAACAGTAGGAACCTTTTGCTACTGCACATATTGTTTGTATGTGGGAGAATAGCACAAACGTCTATCAAAAGAATGATAAATAATGATCTTTACAGTTAATCTTCATTTTATGTAATAAACCTCATCAGAAGTCAGCTGAGCAAGAGAGAAAGCATATTTATGTATTTATGTATAGTCTCAGTTCATGTTTGTTCTGTGCAATTGTGAGAAAGGTGAAACCAAAAGGAGATTTAAGGGATGCACCTTAGGAGAGTGGGATTCAGTGAAACAAACAATAAGCTAACATAAATTTGCATTTCTTTGTAAGAAACAAAGATGATAAATGTCTGCTAATCTACCTTCAGAGCTGTGATTTGTCACAACAGATTTTGGCAACTGCACAGTGTGACAGCAGGGATGAAAACACGTCTGTGAGGCATTCAGAAACCTCTGTCTTCAGTTTGAAGCTATTGTTTATTTGCAGATTCAGTAGCCAAAGGGGCTTGAAATGCAAAAGCATAAAAGGAATAGAGATAATTAGGACAAAACGCCCTTACAGAATACTAAATATACAAGGTAGGATGGTGTTCTTCTGGAATACCTTGTCTTCTCTTTCAAACTTGAACAACATCCAGACTAAAAATAGATAGTGTCTGTGTGAGACGGCATTTGCAAGTTGTCACCTTATTATTAGCAATTTCTTAAAAAGTGATAGAGCTCAAAACACAGATTCAGGGATTTAGAAACAGCCCATCACTCTTTCTCCTTCCATTCAATTGCACATAAGAGTTCTTCTTAACAGTTTTCTACCCCAGTACCGTAAGTCTCACTGAAAAATATCCCTGTTGTTTTCCTTTCAGAACTGCTATTAGACCAGCAAACTCTTTAATGGTGAGCAAACAGATTGACCTTTTCCTTGAGAACTGCTGGATAAAGACCTAGAAAACTACATCACACTAAAGATTATGCTTTGCTGATCATTGTACCCATTTTTAAATACAAGTGTTTCTTTGGACTGTGAATAATAAGGAATTTTTCTTGCAGGTACATAAGTGGCCTGTGTGCTATTAATAGCAAGAGAGTCCTTGTAAAAATGATTCACATGATAATTTACTGAACTCTACAGCAGTCAGTTCTGATAAAAGATGAATTGACAAATAAATAATTCATTCCCCGTATTTACCCAACACTATTTTAAAAAATCAACTTTAATTTACATTCAAGCATATAACAGCAAAGAATTTACCAGATACATCAGATAAATTGCTTTCACATATGCTAGTATTAGTAATCACAAAATCACTGCTAATTAATTCTTTCTTTTGTAGATTTTCCTCTTCTTTTTCATTCGTCTTTTCAAGTTTTAACTTGAAAGACAAATACCATGGTAAGTGTCTACTATAGACCACCAAACCAGGAAGAAAAGGTAGGTGAAATAGTCTAGAAGCAGCTTGGAGTACTCTCACAATCACTGGCCATTGTTCTTGTGGGGGATTTCATCCTACCTGCTGGAAAAGCAACAGAGTGGAGAGGAACCAGTCTAGGAGGTTCCCGGAGTGTGTGGATGGTAATGGCCTGACACAGCTGGTGAGGATGGCAACAAGGTAGGGCACTCTACTGGACCTGTTGTTTGTGAGCAGAGGAGGACTAGTGGGTGATGGGATATGATGTCTGGAGGCTCTCTGGGCCACTGTGATCACAAAATGGCAGAGCTTTTCATTGTCAGAGAAGTAAGGAAGGTTGGCAAGCAGAAAATTCGCTTTGAATTTGTGGAGGGCAGACTTGGGCCTATTTTGAGGCCTGGTTGAGAAAGTCCCTTGGGAGGCAGTTTCATTGGCTGGCAAATGACCCCAGGAACATGGCAGCTCATGTGGCTGGCAAGTGAGCCCAGGAACACTGGACATCCTTCAGGAATGAAATCCTAGACGTGCAGGACCAGGCTGTCAACATGTGCTTAAAGTTGGACCAGCAGGGAAGAAGACCAGGCTGATTGAACAGAGATCCAAATTCCAGATAAACACAAGAGAGTTTATGATCTATGAAAGACTAGGCAGGCTACTCAGGAAGAGTACAGGAATGTCATGAGGCCATGTAGGAAGGAAATCAATTTTGAGAACCCAACTGGTTCTTAAACTATCTACTGCTGTAAAAGGCAAAAAATTGTTTCACTAAATACATTAACAACAAAGGTGGGCTAAGGAGAGTACCCAGCCTTTTTTACATGAAGGGGGAAACACAGTGACAAAGCACGAAGAAAAGACCGGGATCTTCTTTGTCTAAATTTTTAATAGTCAGACCAGATGTTCTCAGGGTACCCAGCTTCCTGATCTGTGAGACAGAAAGAAGCAGAATGAAGCCCACATAATATAAAGGGAAATGTACAGAGACCCACTAGACATGCTCACTTAGACATACTCAAATGTTTGGGCCTGGATAGGATCCACCCAAGGGTGCTACGGATGCTGGTGGAAGTGCTCCCTGAGCCACTTTCCATCCTTTACCAGCAGTCCTGGTAACTGGGGAGGTGTCAGTTGGCTGGAGGTAGGGATATATGATGCCCATCTATAAGGAGGGTTGGAAGGAGGATCTGGGAAACTACAGGCCTGACTGTGGTGTCCAGGAAGCAGATGAGCCTGCACCATTCACATGGCACATATAGGAGAACCAGGGGATCAGGCCCAGCCATAATGGGTCTGGTTTGTGAAAAGCAGGTCCTGCTTGATCTCCTTCTATTACAGGATCACCCACTTTGTGGATGGGGAAAGAGTATGGACTTTACTAAAGTCCAACTGGACTTTAGTAACACCTTTGACACCATCTCCCAAAGCATTACCCTGGAGAAACTGGTGGCCCATGACTTGGACAGTTGCACTGTTCACTGGGTAAAAACTGTCAGGCTGGCTGGGCCCAGAAAACAGCAGGGAATGGAGTGGTGCTGGTGTTCAGTCACAGGTGCTGTTCCCCAGGGCTCAGTACTGGTGCCAGTCCTGCTTAATGCCTTCACTGATGACCTGGAAAAGGGATCAAGTGCACCCTCAGTCAGTTTGCAGGTGACACCAAGCTGGGTGGGAGTGCTGATCTGCTGGAGGGCAGGAAGGCTCTGCAGAGGGATCTGGATCATGGGCTGAGGCCAATGGTGTGAGGTTGTTGGCTCAGTGTTGGGTCCTGCCCTTGGATCACAACAACCCCAGGCAGCTCCACAGGCTGGGACAGAGTGGCTGGAAAGGAGCTGGGGGTGCTGGTGACAGCAGCTGAACATGAGCCAGGGTGTGCCCAGGTGGCCAAGAAGGCCAATGGCATCCTGGCCTGTGCCAGCAACAGTGTGGTCACCAGGAGCAGGGCAGGGATTGTCCCCCTGTAGTCAGCACTGGTGAGGCCACACCTCAAATCCTGTGTTCAGTTTTTGGCCCCTCACCACGGTAAGATCATTTTGATGCTGGATCATATTCAGTGAGGGCAACAAAACTGGCAAAACATTTGGAGCAAAGTCCTAAGAAGAGTGGCTGAAGGAACTGGGGGTCTTTCAGCTAGAGAAAATAAGAAAAAATCCCTTATCACTCCCTACATCTACCTGAAAAGACGTGTAGACACGTTGGTCTTTCCTTTTCCAAGTAACAAAATGTAGAGTGAGAGGAAATAGCCTCAAGCTCTACCAGAGGAATGGCATAGTAGGAAAACTTCTCAATGGAAAAATTTCTTCATGGGAAGGTTTGCAAAACATTGTAACAGGCTGCTCAGGGAGGTGTGGAATGTCCATCCCTGGAGGGTTTTAAAGTATGTGTAGATGAGGTGCTTAGGAATAAGGCTTAGTGGTGGACTTGGCAGCATTAGTTTGATGGTTGACCTCAATGATTTTAAAGATCCTTTCCAGTCTAAATAATTCTATGATTCTATAATTTTTCTTTTGATTTTTTCTGTCACGTAGTCTCTTTTTATTTACCCTTGTCTGGTCTTTTTTCTCCCTTTTGCATAATCTTCCTTTCCTCACAAGAATGCTGTTTTCTCTTAGGGAAGGGTAAGAGGGAAGGGAAGCCTTAGAGAAGGCTTAGGGAAGACCCTTTCTCTCTGAGGCTTAGATTCATCAACCTTTGCCCACATCTAAAGCTGCAAGGACTGAATCAAAGCTATTTGTGAAGCTCAGACCTTGCCAACTGCTGATTTGTCTTCACTGAGAAGTGTGTATCCCTTTTGGCATAGCCTATCAGCTTTGAAGCCAGTCACCTGCAGAGCTATTCATTAGCTCACAGTGTAAAAACACTGATAGCCCTGGGTAGGACACAGCTGGATGCTGAAGAGGGATCAGAGGCAGAAGATTAAAACCTTTTGAAAGTGAGAGAATACAAGGTTCTTAATGAAAAAGCAGTGGAACAAGTAGATATGAAGAGGTAAAAGATAAATACAACATGATACTAAATACTGATGACATAAAATTATAGAAGCTGGATGTTGGTCTAGATCTGAAGTTCCTGAAGGAAATGTTTGCGTGGGCCAACAGTCTTGTCCTGTTTCCACACAGTCTTCATCTCTGTTGGAACATTTTTGCAGTTGTTATGTATATAGACTGCTTGCACACCCTTCATGTCATAGTCTCTAAGGGGTGGATATACAGCTCTAAGGGTTTCTTGCCACTAGACATTATATACAAAACTTCTGGTAGGTCAGTGTGTGTGGACTTACACAGGCAACCCCTCAAAACTGCAAGTTACAAGAAACTACATTTATGGTTTTAGATTTTTGCTAATTTTTGATTCCCCATGAAAACATGAAGAATTTGAGAAAATATTTGAATCATGAGTTTTATTCTACCATAGTAACACCAGCACTCTGTGGTAGATCCAAATAAAGTAGAAGGGGGTACTACAGGAAGGTTTAGAGACTGTCTAAGGAAGGATGATGAAAACTGTCTGAAGGTAAGTCTCATATTTCATGAAGTACAGTCTAAATCAGTTTGGAAAAGGAATGTTATGTTAATACAGCTTGAGAAAGACTTCTGTTCACAAGGAATAACAGGCAGGGGAAAAGCTTCTTAATAGCTTTTAGTTACATCAGCTAACAACATCTAACCTGTATTTCCTAATACTTCTGTGCATCTGGAGAAGAAATTTGGCCAAATTGGCAATTCTGGCAAGTTGAAAGAAATCTTTGCAGTCTGGAAATACTCGTGCTTTTAAAATAGGACACATTTATTTTGCTCAGAAGAAAGAATAACTTTCAACCAGGAGCAAGCATATCAAGTTGTCTGAAAAATTTCTAAATTTTAGTTCACCTCAGGATATTTATTTCAGCTAGTTTTCACTGTATTAAAACTTTGGTTTCTTTTAGAAAGAAAGGGCTGGATAAGCATGATTTTCCCCTCCCAGCTGTATAATCTCTGCATATATCAAAGCAACCAAAATGAAATTTAGTAGGATAAGACAAATATGTAGTGCAGTTTTGATCACTTTAGGTTTTTTTACTTTTTTTTTTACTTTTAAAAAACTGCATCTAAAATTATAAGTATAAAAATATTAAACTAATAGCTTAGATTAACGATTATAGAAATTGAACAAAACTATGTAACTGAGAATAATATTTCACAGTGGTAGGGTTGAACAGACAACAGCTCCAGCTTCATTCAAGTTAGCAGCTATGTTGTGAGTCATGCTCTGTATCAGAGAAATCTTCCTTTGACTTTTTCAGACAGAAACAAAAAGGTGCTTTTTGATGATAAATATTTGCACCTTCCGCCAATGGCTAATGATGAATACAACTCGTAGTTTATTTTCTAGATCTTTTCACTTTGTAGGAAATCATGTCTAAAGCCCTCCTAGACCTTTATCAGTCTTCAGGATTCAGTTTCCATTTGAGTTTTGATTTTCAATTGATCAATGGAAGAATCACAGTTCTGATATTATTTTCTGGAAAAGGAAATGATTTTGCAGACTTTCCAACTTTTCTTCAGTCTTTTTTCTAGCTTAAGCTTGCGTTTCAGAATTTTGAATGTCTCAAACTCTTTATGCAACAGATCATGATATTATTTATACTGGTTCGCATTTAAAATATCTTTTTTTTGCCTGCAGAAGTTTTACTAGTCTTAGGGAGTTTTTTTCAGATTAAAAATGGGGAAAAAAGTATTTGAAGGGATATTTTTTCTCTGAACATTTTACTTCTTTAAACACATTTTCACTGCAAGCAGTTATGAGAAGAACATATTTTATAGTATTATTTAAATAAATGAAATCTTCTATCTGATACTGGTTTTATTTTTCATGTTTCTTAACCTTTTTTTTTTATTATCTGCAAGATAACAGAGCAGTTTAAACTCTATATACATAAGTGATTTTATATACTTTGAGTGCTTCTTAATATTTCAGTGACCTTTAATTAAAAGAATTTATCCAGATAACTCTCTGCCCATTCAGAAAATTCCTACTCCTCTCTAGTCTGAGCAACAATACTATTTTGCCTTTAAAACATATAATTCAGTTCTTTCCTTATAATCATTCTAATTCCATAGTTGGGCTCTTTGAATCAAACAAAATTACTGAAACAAAGCATCCTGCAGAGGAACTAGAAGAATGACAACATCCCACTGTAGCAGAAGATCAGGTTTAAGAACATCTAAGTAGCCTGAAGGTGCACAGGCTGATGGGACCTGATAAGATACATTGGTGGGTCCTGATGGAATTGGAAGATGAAGCTTCTAAGCCACTATCCTCCATATCTGAGAAATTGCGGCAATTTGGTGAGGTGGTCATTGGCTGGAAAAGGGGAAACACCTATCAAGATGAGATTTTCTTCATCTTGAGGGTCTGACAAACAGGTTCTTTTCTAGAAACCTCATGGCTTTCACACTGCTACCGTGATACCATCTGAAGGGGATCATTCAGGGGAAAAATCCAATCTTTGAAGAAAACAGCAAATATGAGCCACCCATGAGCCTCTCTCTGCAGCAATTGCTACGAGGAACAACTCTGCAGTTCATGCTGTCTTTTGTTGTTGTTGTTGTTGTTTGATTGGTTTGGGGTTTGTTTTGTTTTGGAGACTCCATTTAAAATATGGTGGCAAATTATCTGTGATCTATTCATGTAGCTCTCAAAGATGAGGTAGGGGGGTCTTCAGACAGAGTGGGGAAAATGTAGGATAAAGATATGACGGGCCTGCTCCTTCAAGGACCATTAATCATAAGC
>WBNO01025851.1:47577-106341 GCA_013400575.1 Peucedramus taeniatus | reverse complement strand
TTTTTAAGGCAGCTATTTGATTGTAAATCCTGATTGTAGCTCCAGAGCTGGCTTCGGAAGGGATAGGCTCTAACTTGAGTTAAAAGCCTCTGTTTTAAAGTGTAATAATATGCATGATAGCTTATTGAAGCTATTGCATGCTGAAAAATGAAGCCTATTTAATAATAGTCTTTTCAAATGAAGATTAGTGTATTCATCTTAGAGTAATTTTTTACAGGGACTTCTAATTCCACAGGGTTAGAGTTGGGCCACAGAAGTCAAATAAATATCTCTAATATTTTTCTGTCATTCTCACCAGGTTTCCAGAATAAAAATAGGGTTGCAATCCTGGCAGAACTAGACAAGGAGAAGAGAAAGTTACTTATGCAAAACCAGTCTTCCACAAATCACCCTGGAGCCAGGTATTTTATGTTCGTAGACCTGTTGGGACATCACTGATTACATCAAGGAAAAAAGCCAAACAGCTAGTGAGCTGTAAACTTACATAAATACTTAACAGAAGTGTTTTCTGACCATCTTTAATAACAAGGCAGAGGGACATTGCTCTTTAGGAACATATTAGTATTTAAAGTGTTTACATAGCATGAATTTTGGCTTATATAATTTCCATTTGACAATAAGAGAAGCAGAGATGCTTACTCAAGTGTATTAAAGTCTACCATAAAGAAAAACCAGGAAGCAGACACTGAGAAAACATTTCATTATTAAGCTGAAATGCTCTGGGGAATGGAAGTAGCAGACCATTAGGTTCAGCATTCTGTGTGCTTAGAGAAGAGCAATTATGGAAGGAGTGAGTTATTATTGAAACTCCCTATGTGCAAGACAAAACCAGTGCATGTTGCAGCAGATAGTCCTATACAAGATGCTGTGTTGTAGGGATGATTCTACACCATAAAGTGTAATAGTCTAATCTGAGTTGAAGGGTGTTACTGGGATTTCTCCCATACAAGACAAGAAGGTCAGATTTTTGTCATAAATCAGTAACTAGAAAATAACACAATTTACATGGAGAAATTGAGATCCTTAAACTTTGGGGTTACTGTGAAGTGAGTGCAGTGCCACATTCTAGACACAGTGTAACCCACAACAGCTGTACAAGAGTCAAATACTCTGACTACGGCCTGAGTGCTGCCTGTGTCTTTTCTTCAAAGAGATTCCACAGCACTTTTAATTCCTTCATAATGTCAAAAAAAAGCAGAATACTTGAAATTGCCTGATTTAGACTTCTGAACGAGGTAAGAAGGTATATGGTTATTATTTGAGCAAAATTGTTGGAAAGAAAATCAGAATATCATACTGTTATGTACAGCTTCTGACAACAGTGTTTCTGTGCTTCATTAAAAGTCTGACAGAGTTTCAGGGAGTGCTTGTTTACTCTCTCATTGCTTCAAGGAAATACAACACTGTATTCTAGTGAGCAGAATTAGAATTTTCTAGTTTTGAAGGTGGACATGGGTGAAACCTACAATGCAGCAGTCAGACTCTGCTTTGGTGTGACAGGCTGATGTGTGATTTTTAAGAAGCTGACAGTTTTTTGATGTTGTACCAAAGGTCTTGGACCACAGAGTTGTCAGAATTGAGACCATAAAAATTGTGCAAACTTGACCAAAAGAGCTTGATGTACCTAAAGCACAACAGTGGCAGGGACAGCATAAGGGTGAACGAGTTAATTGATTTCTGGACTTGGCATGTGAAAATCCTATATCCAAGAATAGAAGACCTCTTTTGAAAAATGTGAGCTTATGGTGGAGCCTTAAGCTTATCTACAGAAATCATATTGAAAAATTAGAGGGTACAGATTACAAATGGCAAATTAAATACCTCCAGAATCACTGAAAATATTGTGTTTTAAATGAACTGAGTAGTACTATTCTCTAGCAGTGAAACTTATGTTAATACTTGCCATAAACAATTTTTTTTCCGAATTGTTTATCTTTTGTTGTGCATTTTGGCATAGATTTGACTGCAGATCTTTTCATGAGCATGGCTGCTTCTCAAAAATTGATTTACTAAATCAGCTCTTGACATTGAAACCGCTGGTAAAATTCAGTTGATGAATTTGCTTGGAATCCTTGTCATTTGTACTTCTGTCTCTGTGATTGGTAAGAGCAGGGTTTTCAGCAGCAGTCTCTAGTGACAATTTCAGAGGTAGTTGAGAATTGTCTTGTGATGCAGTTCTAATGGGAATCTTCACCTGATTTCCATGTTACTTTATATATGGAGTTGGGGGTGCTTTTTATGTCTTCTTTTTGGTTTAAGAAGACAGACAAGTCCTAAGGTATAAAAGACAAGAAAAAACATCAATAAATTTTAATTTGAAACCTTATGCTGCAGTGAGATAGATATGCTAAATCAGTTTTAGGTACTCCAAGCTGTTACCAAGAGATCGTTATTTCAATTAACATCAGTAGGAAGCTCCTTTATCATACGTAGTGAACTGCTTCCCCCCTACAGAAGACCTTTTTATATGTTCTTATACTGAAGTTGGCAGAGCTCGTTAGTGCTTCTGTTTATCACAGTTGTTTAGAACAGTCACTCAGTGACTGAGTAGAGGTGAAAGCACAAAGCTGCTTTAGAAATTCCTTGCATTGTCTAAAACTGCACCCCAGTGGTTTCATTGACTTCATTGGGACTCAGCCCATGGACAAAATCCACAGTAGGCTTCAGGTTTAGTTTGGCAGGAATTGTTTTTGATGGCTCAAATTACACATCTGTCGTCACGCCATCTACCCCTTTTTTCTCTTATATTTACAAATAGTAATTCCAAACAGTAACTGACAGTTGTCAAGCCATGAGTGAAATGAAAGCTCAGGAAGTCATGGTATCCGTGGCTAAAATGGCAAGAACATGTTTTGGCTGTGGTCTGTGTCATACCATCTTGTTCTTTCTTGCAGCATTGCACTTGCAAGATCACCTCTGAATAAGGATTTCCGTGATCATGCTGAGCAACAGCACATTGCAGCACAGCAGAAGGCTGCACTGCAGGTGAGCTGATACAGTCAGATTTCAGTTTGGCTCTGTTTTAGATGTGCATCCCTTCAGAGACCAGCCCTGATCCTACAGATACTGAAAAGCCCCTTTTAGAGATTAGGTGTCTCCCATTTCTGTATTTGTCATAAGTGAAGTCTCTTTTGTTATGATGGAACGTGTCCTTGGGCGTGGAGAGCTCCACCCAATCCCACAGCCATCTCTTTGTGTCTCTGTTTAACTCCCCCCAGTTTGTATCTCAGACTGAGCTCAGATGGCTCCCCTTGGCCTGCTGGCCCTGCTGTTGCTGGTGCAGCTCATTGTGCCAGTTAGCCTTGAACAGTCCAGGACACACTGCAGGCTCAGGCTGAATTTGAGATCCATCAGGGCTCTTCCCCAGTGGTGGAGGGAGGGAATATGCAGAACATCTAACTTGCTGGAGTCCAGCCTTTGAAGTGGGAAAGGGTATGTAGGATTTCACAGAGGTGTTCCAGAGCCGTACAGCAGCTGCCTCCCTCAGGTGAGCAAGCATATATCTACATCATATGAGCAGAATCCTGGTGTCCCATGTCTGGGATTGTTTCTGGTGGCACTCCGTGTAACAGCTGTCATAAACCAAGAATTGCAAGCTGGTTATGGAAGGGAGAGGAAGCGGAAACATGGGGTCTAGACAAAGAAGAGCAATCAGGAGTTGATTTGCTCCACCTCCATGGGGTTGGCTGAAAAGAGCAGAAGAGACAAGTTAATTGTCTTGATGGGCCCTATTCTGATGTAGCTGATCTAAAATGCTAAATTTGACTATCAGAATTAAGGAGCAAACTGGGAGAAATAAATAACTAATGCTGCAGAAGCCACGAAGTCTTAAATCATGTCAGTGCTGCAGGGAGTTAATCTTTAACAAATGCTTTTCTCTTTCCAGCATGCACATGCACACTCCTCAGGATACTTCATAACTCAAGACTCTGCATTTGGAAATCTTATTCTTCCTGTCTTACCTCGACTTGAGGCAGAATGAGGATTGTTGTCTCAGAAATCCAAGATCTGATTTTTGTCCATAGCAGGAGTGTCTGACCTTTTAATTTCTTTATATATCTTAAAACCTACTTTTTTTCTGGGTTTTTGCAAATGCCATTCAGAAGTGCGAGCTCTAGTAATGGGGAAGCAGTGTTGAAAATTTTCTATCCTGTATTTCTATTCCTCTGTCAGGTCAAAGTCAAATGCAAGACTTGGAGTTTGAAGTGCACAGGGTTTGTTCTTTCCTGTTTCAGTGCTTCCTTTAAATAAATGTCCAAACCAGAGTTACCGAGAGATGCACAATCTGACAGCATTTGTGTTTCTTTTTATTATGTACAGCTATGATTTTTGTAATGAATAATGAAAATTATTTCTGTCCATCAAAACAGACACAAATTTGTTAAATGCATTAGCCAGTCTTCCTCCCCCACCCTCTCCTATGCAGGAACATTTCTAGTGTACTGTTTCCCATTGTAGCATCATCTGGTCTCAAGTCCTTAGTTACAGTGTGCCTGTCTCTTCCTTTGTTTTGTGAAATATGAAAATGAATTAAAGTGGGAAAAAAAACCAAATGTTTCTAATAGTCTTTTTACAGACATAATAAAAAGTCAAAAGTTCTCTGGACATCTCAGATGGAAAGTTTTGTTTGCAAAGACAATTCCATTTAAAAGGTCAAATTTTTCTATTCATGCCTTTTTCAAGACTCAATGTGTTTTATTTTTGTTCACTTTTTTCCTTGGTGTTTTTATCTGTGGTAAACAATTCCAGCTTCCTGCTGGAAGAAAATCTATTGATCTTAAGGTAAATTATTTTGGAACTGTGATTGTGCTACCAGGATAAAGTAACTTAGAGTGAAAAACAGTCCTTACATAGACTTCCTTATATCTCCACAGCTTTGTTTATGCAGTTATGCTAGTACACGGATTGCATTGCCTATGGAGGCAAGTTTTAGAAAACGGGAAAGAACAGGAAAACTTACATGAGAATGATAAATCAGAAAGCATCTGTTAAACTGGTGCCCATTTGAAGCAGCTCTGTCCTTTGCAGAAACTTAGTTGTCCCATGAAGATTCCAGTGTTGTAGTTGGCGTTTCCTTAGGGACATCTAGGGTATTCTGTTTCTATATGCAGGGGATTGCCTGAACCCAATAAGCACTACTGAACTGTCTGTTCATATTTCACTGTTAATATTTGCAGTGATCATGAATACAGAACAACTACCAACAGATGGGTGCAGATATGAAGAAAATGCCACTGTTTTCATGTACCTCAGCTGAGCATAGACCTTTGCAGAAACTGGAGCATACTGAAACATTTTCAGGAAGGAGAATCTTCTGGAGCCAGCCTGATAGAGCTTAAAGATGTGCAATTTTAACAAGAATTATTCATACCATATGCTTTTTTTTCTGGGTTCTGATGTGATGAGTCACAGAAATGATGATGGTTTTTGTGGGCAGTGGAGAAAGAAGTCACTTCTCTTTTCTGTGGTTGGCTCTGAGTAGCTTGTTCTTTTTAATTACCAAGAGTGCATATAAAATTGTCCTGACTCTTTATTATTCTGCAATGTGAGCTGCATATCTTAGATGCTTTGAATAAAAAGATGTGCAAATCTCAGTGTAAAAGAGGCAGCTATGAATCTGTCCAACCTGGAAACATACAAAGGCAAAGGTGTTAAAGCAGATGCAGCAGAAAGCATGGATTTTATATTTGGGTTGAATTAACATTAAAGGAGCTCTGTGCTAAAAATGTGAACTACCGAATCTTTCGGTATCCTTGTACAGACTGCAAATGATCCAGGCAATGCAACAGTAATCATCCTTCTCCCTTGGAAAGTTGTAGTTGCTCCACTGAAGGAGTTAACACTTGTTGGCTAAGTTGTTTTCACCTTGGATAGTGAAAGATCTGGTTTTGGAAATTGAGGGCCTGAGCTCACAAATGAGGGTATTAGAATGAGGGCAGGGGGGTGGGGAATGAACACAGCTGTGATATTTTAAAGTTATAATATCTCAAATTATTCTTTGCAATTGTGAGGGTCTTGGGGATACATGTAGATAGGATTAACTGTCAAATACACAAATTACATCTTTGGAAGCACGTATCTTAGAAATTACAAACTCAAGCAATTACTGTCAGATGCATCAGTTTGTCTTGCCACTCCTTATTTCCTACTATTAATCAGTATAGGACACATTAGTCTATCCCTCTACAGTAACTTAGCAAAACCCTTTCTCCTCTTGGAACCACATGTTCAAATTCAAATCATTACCAGTTAGAACACATGTGAACCAGGAGGTGTCTGGGATGTCTGGCTTCTAGCAGTAACCTCCAAGTTGATCACGTGAAAGCTGAAGGCTTGTAATAGAGTGCTGGCCTGCGTACCTCAACAGGCATGACACAAGTAATTTTATTTCATTTGCTACAATAGAAATTGGCCTTTCCACTCACCACAGGTTGGTGTAGAGTCTGTGTCAGAGCTGAATGGTGGGGTGGAAACAGCTCATAGACTGGGCTGGAGCACCGTGAGATAAGATTTCTTTAAGTGATGGCAGAGTTGTAATCTCTCGAGAACAGGTGAGGTAAAGGGGTCAAAGATGTACTGAAGAACTAAAAGAACTGAGGCACAGCTTGTTTCTTAGCTGTGTCATCTTTTTCTTCCATGAGACAAGTTTTCACATCTTTGTTTTCCAAAGTTACCTTCCGTTTCCCCACCACAATAGCCTCTGGAAAATGCTCTGGTTTAACTCAAGAAGCTTGGCCTGTAAAACCATGTGTGATTTCCTACCATACATGCTTTTACTCTCCGTTTTTCCTTAGTATTTTCATTCTGCTGAACTCCTAGAAGCACTGGTATAGAACTGATCAATAATACCTGATGTTGTATTGGACTTTATATCAGAACACAAAATACTCCATGAAACTCCGTAGTGGAAAGAAATTACACCCCCTGGTGCAGCTTGCCTAGATCTTCCTAATTGCTTTGATGTGCTCAATCAAATTGTTAAAATTGATAAATGCTGTGTTTGCCTTCATGTGCTTTCAGCAGTGGACAAGCCAGCTGTAATTTTCTAGTCCTGTGGACGCAGCTTTAGCACTGTTCATGACAAGGATCCTTGTCTGAGGTACACACTAGAGGTGGCTCTAGGCTTTTTTTAAATCACCTTTGTAACTTAAAGGCTGGAGGTCACCATCTTGCTGCAGAGCAGAGAGGTTAGTGCTCCAACCCAAGCCTTGAAGAAATGCATGAAGAGGCCAGGCTTTTCCCAGCCTCTTCAGAGAGCAGGAAAGTGTCAATTATCAACCAGTTTGCAGGGAACGTGAACTTGAACTGATGGAAGGAAGTGCAGATGACGGCATCTTAAGAGTGCACAGCTTTTATGGCTTCTCTTACAGAATCTGCAGTGTTGTAGGGGGAGAGCACAAGGGCTGGAGGAGGGAATGAGCCTGAAAGAGTGTGGTATACAGTCACAGACATGAGCAGGCAGTGACTATCTCAGTGCACCCTGTTAAGCATTATGGTAGCTAATTCATTGGAAATCAGGAGAATGGCTGAGAAAGCAACTGGATGATTCCTGTTGGTCAAATTTATGGCAGTGACAATTCCTCCTGACAAATCAGCTCAAATAGCAAGCCTTCTTGAAGGACATTCAGACAGTCCTGCTGAAACTGAAGCTGATTCCCATGTTTTGGGGAACATACAGTAGCCAAAAAGACACATGAATCCTAAGGGAAAACTTAATAGAAGGCAGCTGGTCTGCTGGGTGGTCTGTGTGCACAGACACCTCTGAAGGAGGAGGTGGAGAATGAGGGAAGGATTGTCTGACACCCAGCTGGAAAAGTCCACCCATCCAGAGCTCTGTGTGCCTGATTTATGTTTTGCTAACCACAGGGAAAATTCTATAGCACCTGCCAGTAACACCCTTGTGTCTGGAAAGCCTGGTAATCAGTGTGTTCTGAAACATTTTTGGAGGGCTAAAATACAGAGCTTTCTGTCGTGAATGGTAACTTTGACAACTACTCAGTGAAGTAGTTTTCACATGCTGTTAGGTTAATAGCTTGCTCAGTGAGTTTCTGCATTTATTGGAAGCACAGAGCGTGACCCAGGTATTTTACAACAAGGGCAACACCGTCCTGTTTCCTAGTTCTTCCTCTTCATAGAAGGAACCAAGTTATAAATGTTTCTGGGGAAATGATTTTTACATTCTTTCCTCAAATACAGGCTTTTTAGAGAGACATTTTAATGGATTAAAAAGAGAAAGCTTGATTATTTCAGTGAGACATTATGAAAAATCATGTTAAATTATTGGTGAGGAAATTACTTTCCTCAGCTATTCTACTCTGCCAGGTTCATTCAGGTATTGAATTATGAAAGGTGGTGACATAGTTCTGTCTGTTCTCTTTAAGGCCTCTAATCTGGATACTTTGGTTTCAGTGGATGCTTCTTTTTTCATGAAGATTTTGTAGATAGGGTCTGAAAGTTGTTCAAAATTTACCTGGAAAGTACAAATCACAAGCTTACATGCCACCTTCACTGTGGACATATTAGCATATTATATAACTGGGTGGTGGTGCATAGGTGCATGGGTTCACTGGGTGAAGTTTTTCCATAGGGAAAGATGTTTTGTAAAAATATGTGTAGATTTACAGACATCTTTACATCTTCACAGACTTTTTTCAGTGTATTACTTGAATCCTCACATGAGGCAAACTAAGTTACTGTTACCTTCATTTTTGCAGATGGAGAAAAATGCTAAGGGGTTCCAATGCCTGCAGGTACACAGAAAGCCAGTGGAATTGTCAGGATTAGCTCTTGGTTAGTCAGCTAGTGTGAGGCATCATCTGGAGACTATTGCTCTGCATCCCACACCAACAGCTGGTTCATCATCCCCTACTAGAAAGCGCAGAGCTCTTTGATTTCTGGTTTGTCTTTGCTTTCTTTAATAGCTAGTGCTTTAGCTTTGGTTTGGTTTTCTTTTTCAGATGGTGAAGAAAACAAAGTCAGACTTTGGGTCTTTTATTTTTAAAACTTTGAGTAGGAGAAATGGAAACCAAAGGAGAGCAATGTTACGCTCCGTGTTTGGAAAGAGCTTTCTTTCTTGTGCTTTGTTCTTTACAACAGTGACCAGATAAAGCTGCCCATTATGCTGGGGTTTAGCCATCACTGCAGGTCCTAAGTAGAGGTATGTTAGAGCATCTCTCTGCCTGGATGACTGTAGATTTTCTCCATCTGTCAGTCAGTGGCCACTTGTGGAAATGGCAGTGGAAGTGGCAGAAGGGCCAGATGTGGGCCCAAGCCAAAGCTGCTGTCTTGATATTTCTCTGCCAGCAGGACTGTGCACAGCTGGCTGACAACTGGGATGGGTCAGAAGGACTGAGTGTTTACAGCCTGTCAGGAAGAGACACACCAAGAGTCAGATGTTCTCAGACTCTGCCCAGCAGAGGGCTTTGTCCAGAGAAAGCAAAACGCTGTGCATTGGCCTGTGTAGGACTGGCTGCCTTGCCAGCCCCCCTGGTAGTCCGTGTAAGAGGGGGTTTATGTCCCATCCAAATGAAGAGTTGGTTTGAAGCTGCTCCATTCTAAGCATAGCCTGCTTCCCTGGACTTTGAGGTTTGCAAAGACTGACTTTTCCCTCTGAGATGGGCCTGTGTATATGTCCCAAACTCCTGCTCACACACAGATTGGTTTTGTCAGATTCAGGCCTAATCACTTTCAATTTAATACCTTGAACTGGTCAGTTTGCTCTGTCAGCAAACAAGCCTGCTTAACCTGTCAGTTTGGATAGACCATCTTTTTTTGATGGGTTTGCTCATCACCAGACAGAGCAGCGTCCTTACATAAGACAGGTTCCTAAGCACAGGAAGTCATTAATAGGCACAAATAACTGCCCACTCAGCCTTTGGTACTGATCTTCCTTTCAGCTAAGCATTGCTAGAGCAATCACAAAAAAAGAAAATCTGTTTATAGTAATATCCCCCATGCTCCTATGTATTCCAGTGATAAACTCAGAGGCAGGGTTTCAGAGATGTTGGTATGATGTCCTGATCCCTGCAGTACATAAGAAGAAAGTGTGACTCCAGCAGCACTCACCACAGTTTTCTGGTGATGCAGACATATGTTAAGGATAGCTGGTGATATTCAACCAAGAGTGGAAAATCTAAGACCTAATAAATTATTGCTTATCCAAAACCCCACCCCAGTGATTTCCCCCATGTCTTAAGTCAGCCAATTGCTTCCCTTAGCATGGCTAAATACAACTCAGTACAGCAGCAGAGCCCTAAAGCAGACAGGAAACATGATGATTCTTGTTTCTGTGATTATTACTTTTTAGCCTTTCCACACTAATGTGGTCTGTGATTCTAGCTGGTTTGTTTATTATACCCTTTTGGTCCTTTGTAAGTCTTGTCAGCATTTTCTTAAGACTTTCTGTGGTTACCCCTGTCAGTTACCATTTTTTCCTCTGCCAGACACATTCATTTCTCTCAATTACACTGTGTTGCTTCTCCAGCTCCACTTCTTCCTTCCCTCCCATTAGCGTTCCTTCCTTGCAATATCCCTTACCTGAGCTACTTGGTTATGCCACCAAGTAGTGTGTGTTTTAATGAAGCTCTATTTCAGTACCAAACAAGATGCAATTGCATTTTTTGACAGATGCAAGCATGGCTAGGATCAGAAAGTTACTTTTAGAAACCCTCAGAGTATGTTCAGCTGGGAAAGATCATGACACTAGTGGATAGCTCAGCATCACCCTAAAGTACTTGGATTCATTGATGAGGAAGTTGGGGTTTTTTTCAGCACTTAAACAGTTCTATTATTATTAAAGAGTTATATAGATTGTGAAGAGCGTAGCAAGCTGAGTCAAACGAGATGCTGGCTGATTCCAGCCTGAGCAGAAGCCTGATGACATGAGTGAAGGATGCTACCTGATTTTGGCAAAGACTAGATGCGCAACGGCAGCACCTGATAAAGTGCACATCGAGTTATCTCAGTCCAGAGCTCTCTAGGAGGACAGGTTAAGGCAAGGGGATGTAAGGGTCCCCTGCTCTAACCCACAGAGACCACCTGCATCTCACATATGGTCAGTTTGCCACATCCTCAGGCTCTGACCCAGTGGGAGGAAATTAATTGGCACAGTCCTCCTGGAAACTCATTTTTACCATTGGACCATAAGGGTCAGAAAAAGAGGGTAAAGCAGATGAGTGATGATGGGAAAAAGACTTCTTTTGTGGGCCAGGGGGCTGCTAGTTGAGTGGCCAATGCTGTCTTGGAACATGGGTTTACATGTGGGAGCACCTCGATCCTTTTAGCTCTGGAGAGTTCATATTCTCTGCTCCTCTGAGACAGCCTCACACTCCAGCTCTGTGCTGGGAAGTGCAAATGTCACCTTAAATACAAGATGATAATTTGAGCTCAGTGAGGCTCTAATTCTCACTTTCCAAGGGAGGCCTTGGGACTTCAAATAGTATTGACCTGTGCTGGTGCTTCTCAGACCATCTGAGAAGACAACCAGAAACCCCAGAGGTAAGAGTTTACTGCAGAGGAGCAGTCTGTGTGCTGCTCTGTCCAGGCCAGTGAACCTGGCCTCCATAGCACAGGAAAGTGCCTGGATTCATGCTTGCAAAGGCAGTGCTCACAGTCTGACTGGAGCTTCTTCCCTTGGGATAAATGAAAAAATAATTGGAACCCAAGCTGACCCACAGTTTCACTCAGGCCAGATGAGAGCCTGATCCTCAAGGTAATAAGGCTGGTTTTGTCCAAACCAGAGAATTCAATGTCTGTCTAGAGAGGTCAGTTCCAAAGAGGGAGGCTGAGAAAGATGTGTCAGGAAAATACCTATTCTGTGCTGGTGAAAATTTTTATGCATGGTTAGGACAAGCATAATGCCAAACTGGAGGAGGCTTCATCTCCTCTCAGTAGTTCACATCCAGGCAGAATTCATACAGGACTCAGAGATTTATTTTCTCACTCAGAAGACATAAATCTCCATCAGACAGCAATTCACTGCCTCCCAGTTCTGCAATGTCTGTTCAGTATGCATTGTGCATTCCACATAAATATGCCATTATAGATTCATGTAGGTATGTCACTGTAGATTTCTTGCTTGCTTTTGATACTGCAATGAAAGCCAGTGCTGGGTCTCCTTCCCCCTCCCTGACTCTTATCTATGTTTTTCTTTTCTGTCAGCTATTTCCTACAATACTGGTTTCACGTGGCAGGAGATCTGCCTATGGGATTTCCTAATGCATGCACTATAGTGAAAATTACAGGCTTCTCTTTGACAATCAAATTGATTTCAGAAATATCCCCATAAGTAGTATTTACAGCAAGTAACAAAACACACCTTGCAGATTTCTATAAATATGACAGCTTTTCAAAACCAAGACCATTTTCATGAAGAACAAAGCAAAACACTGAATCACAGCTAGGGTTCTTACTGGTCTGACATATAATGCATTATTTACCAGCAAGTCTTAGCTTTCCTACATCTCATAATGTTGATAATTCACATAATGGGTGAGAATTGTCCTTAATTCTTTTGCATTTACGAACTGGACTTGAAATTGAAAAAATTCAAAACTCAGATGAAGGAGCAATGATCTTACTGATTCCAGTTGAGTTATGGATTCCAGTTGCAAGTATATCTGTTGAAATATTTTCATCTCATAAGTAGTCAGATGATGATCAACAATTATGCCATAGTGGTCTACTTTATTCTGACATGGCAGGGGAGAGGTGTTACACAGAGCTAGAGCAACCAATGTCTAGTGGGCATGGTAAACCTCACCAGTCCACTCACAGCACTGCAATACAGCAGATAAAAACCCCAGCCATACCTTTCCATTAGAACAGAAGCTGATTGCACATCATCAAATATTGCTCCCTAGCTGTGCTAAGTCTTTCAGGTCTTCTTTGTTCGTGACTTAAAGGCTTCTCCCAGCTCCAGCTGAAATGAAGTTCTCCTCTCAAAAGAAAGTGTACCAAGCCATAGCTGTAGAAGTTCAGGGCAATTACTTTTATGCCTGAGCACCAGTTTTTGAAAATGACATCATTTGGCTGTCAGACAGAGCATTTGACTTCTGATATAAGCCCCTTTTAAAATGTCTCAGAACCTGGTCAGCCCCAAACTGCTCTTTTTTATTTAAGTGCTCACCATTTATACATGACTGACTGAAAATGCTGTCTTTGCGGATGCTATTTTTTTGTCTGCTATTAATTTGTTAATTAATTTCATATGTTTGTTTATTAATTGGTAAACCATTGGTAGTTTATAGCAATGCCTACAGATCTCGTGTAAATGATCAGGTAGTGAAAAATAACTAATTGTAATTGCAATACACCAAAAAAGTGTACAAAGCTGTCAACTATTAAAAATATGATTCACAAGAAAGTAATTTTTGTACAGTGGCTCTGAAAGCATAGGCACTTAAGCTTCAGGGGTTCTTGGTCCCCAAAACTCAGTCTCCTTTCTCCTAGCTATGCTTGCTAGGGAGGAAAATTCATCATATACATGTCACTGCCTCCAATGAGGAAAAACCTCTCCACCAGCTCTTTCCTTGGAGCACCTGGTAGCAATGAAGGAGACCACTGCTCCCCAGGTCTTCAGAAAAAAGCAGTATTCATCCCCAAAATGGGACCACAGCATGTTCCACCTTCCTCTGCCCTGTCCTGTCATTCCACTTTTTTCTCTCATTTGAAAGCAGCTCAACTTGTTCACATCATCATAGAGACTTGGGATGCTGGATGCTGAGAGCAGACAGAGGGCAGAGTTGCTCTGTCTTAGATACTAAGATGGAAAAACTTCCTGGAAGCCTTTAGAGAAAGAGACAAAAGTAAAATTTTCACAGTGCTTCAGGTTTCTTCACCAGCTTGGGGATGACAGCTCTGAGGGAGCAGATCCCCACCCTTGTCTCCTCAAACCAGACATTCTTCATGCCTCTGACTTGCTGCCAAGCCACCAGGTAGAGTGACTTGGCCTCCCTTGGTGTCGGGGCCCTTGTATGCACAGGGACTTGCAGAGAAGGCACTATGGGCAGAGCTTGTGTTCGTGGGAGATCTGGCCATAACAGTCCGTGTTCTGCCTGTTTTCTTGCTCCCTGTTACCATTCTGCCAAAAAAAGGCCTGTTCTGGGAGTCTCTGAGCAATTCAATGTCATGAAACTCTGAGCAATTCAATGTCATCAAACTCTATGCCTGCCTTCTCCTGCAAGGTCTGCATGTTCAGGTACTGGCTGCAGTATTTCCCCCTGTGGAGAGCTGTCACCTCCCAGGCCCCCTATCCTCCACGCCTCTTCCTCATCAACAAGGAAGAAGTAGACATTGTGAGAGCAGTCACCAGACATGCCAGTCTTGCTCAAGACCTTAGGCTTATTCTTCAGCTTTCTCATGGAAGAGCTGAAGGTGTTGCTGGTGGTGGAGAAAGCAGCCACTGGCATTCTTGAGGATCTGATCCAAGCCTTGATGGATAGTGCAGAATGATGTGGCTACAAAGTCAGACCCATCTGTTTTCTTCATGATGATGTAGAAGTCCTCCAGGAGTTCACTCATCTTCACTGCTGGGATCTGAAATAAGAGGAAGGGGAAAGGTATTTCAATGTGTTTTCAGAAAGGAAATGCATCACAGTAAAACATGTTTAGGGCTTCTCTGTGCTCTCTCTGAAGAACCCTGCAACAGCTTCCATGCTTCCCCTGAAATTTGTTTCTTGGCAACCTTAAGAGTTTTGGGAAGAGGCTGCAATGAAATGCTGTGGTGTAAAGGGTGTTCAAACAAATATGCTTTTCACTTTCTGGTGTCACTTTTGCACCAGGTGTAGAAATCCAGATTCAGAAGAAAGGAGCTGAATTCCTGTTTTTTATTGAAGTGAATGAAGGTTCCAGTCACATTGAAGTGTGACTGTGGAAATGTGTCACCTACCACTTGGGTGTAGTACTCTGTACTTTCACAGCGATGTGATACTTATGGAAATGGATACTTTTCCGGTGAAGAAGGACAAGAAGGTGAAAGAGGAGTAAGAGGAGAAAAAGGAGAAGCACTAGCAACTTCTTCTTTTAGCCATGAGATGTCAGTATTGCAATCAGACTGCCAGTCTGGTTGCTTTTGCCTGCCAGTATCTTAGATAAACCTAACAGAGAAATTTAGTAAAAAAGATGTGAGCAGGGTTTTTATATTTTGGATCTTAGCCAAAGTCCTTATTTTTGGGGTGATGTTTTTGATGTTTCTGGGAGTTCATTTTTGGAGAAAAGTTCTCAAATGCTCGAGGTTGCACTGGCTAGCCCTAGAAGCAGAAACTGTAACTTAGGGTAACAGCAGGAAATTTCGTCACACAGAGCATGAGACTAAGGTTGTGCACAGCATTATGTACAAGGAAACCTTTAGCATCGCCCTGGGTTTCAAAGCTACTGGGTCAAACATGAAGGAAACAGAGTATAAATTAGAAAATGTTACAGTTTTATTGAGAGAAACTTGGAAAATCCCCGAGACCACAAGGATGTAAAGAAGGCTGAAAATCCTTCTCTTTTAAACTTTATAATAACTTCATTTCACTAGAAGGACTGGCTCCCAGCACTGAAAAAAAGCCAGTATTCTGCTAAGTTTCCTGACCTTAGTGATGTCCTTGTAATCTCTGAGTCCTTGGGTCATGCACCAGTGTCTCCAAACACTGAGAGCACAGGGATAGCCTTGGTGATATTGGGGCTCACAGCACTGATACACAAGTACTTGAAGTTATCATCAGAATTAAGCTGTTAAGCTTAGTTGAATATGCTAGAAAACAAATAAAGAAAGGGGATAAAAATAGCTTGTCCTAATGACATGCTGCCACCATTGCTGAGTAGTAGGAATTTACATGTTTTTCACAAAGTATGAAGAATTTTAAAAAGATGATTTTCCCTGATTCTTTCTCATGAGTTTATGTGCTGAAAATTGAGAGGCACCAACATGAAGTTACCCTAGTGTTGCTGAAAAGCTAAAAAAGTATTGCCACACAGAGCCAGTAACAGAGAGGGAGTGATAGAGCATCTTTTGCCTTCTGTAGAAACTGTGGGAAGATGGCAAAGGCTAAGGTTTTTCCTTTTTGAATTGGGAAAACCTCTCTCTATTCTTCTACTGGCTGCCACTGTGCTGCCAGTGCATCTCTCCACCACAGGTGTCTGTGCAAGCCAGACAGGCAATGCTGGTTGAGCAGCATTTTCCACCCACACACACTTTCTTCTCCCTATTAGGCACAACAAAACAAGTCCCTGTTGCTTCAGTGGACCAAAGGCAGGCATTGTGATGAATACCATGAGTTAAATGAAGACAGGCAGTGTGCATTTCATAAACGGAGAGCTTCAGCCCTATAGGCAGGAACTAAAAGCAGAGGATTGATGGAGAATTTTTAATAGATGTTCAGACACTTAATATCCTTTTTGAAAGAGTAATTCATTTTTACAATACCACTATAATTTTACTATATCTACTATACTTTAAAGTCTACTTTTTATAGTGCTGAAACTAATGGGATTTTGCAGCCCAATGAATTCAGCAGTGAGAGGTTGCTCTGAACATCCATGCACTGTGATCCTCACAGTGACTGTCTCAGTGTGGCAGAAAAGGGGAAAGGTGCTACATTCAAGATCAACAGGAGGGAGATGCTGGATTTCTCCTTCTAACCTTTGATTTTTTGGCCACTGCTGACTGTTACTGCAGCCCCAGAGCTGTAATGCTGCACATTGGGAAAATGTGATTTTAAAAAGAAGTTTATACTGTTGCAGGTTTTGCTCTTAATATAGTATATCAAAGGTAAAGGAACTGCATAAACCCAGCTGAAGGGCCCACTGCAAGAAAATCCAGCTGGAAGGTGAAACAGATGAGCTAACAGGCTAACACAGGCTAACAACACAAGCACATAGTCTAATTCTCTGAGCTCTGAACTCTTCTGTAACAGGAGTCTGTGGTGTGCACATCCCTGACAGCCCAGGGTCTCGTCCTGAAGGTTCCAAGAAAGATTGCTGGAAAAAAAGTTACACAGAGGGCACATGTGATAAATGCTGTGCAAGTCTGTCGAGGGACAGAAGTCTCATGAGCTGAAGGGACCCACCTCTTCTTCTGCACTCTGTAACTAGTCAGTAGACAAAACCAGGACTTCCTTCCATCTGAAAGGTAGGCTGCAAGCATTTTTTCTAAACTAAGCTATGTTTAAAACCTTTGGTCATGGCAAATGTTCCTCCTCTGCCTGTGTGCAGCCTGGCAGCCACTTGATGAGCTATGAGCTTGGTGAGTTATTAGGTGGAGAGGTCTGCTAAGAGAGGCCAGAGTGCTCACAGAAATGATGAGCTGCTCTCACCAGCAGTCTCCTTGACAAAGGTTTGCCCTCTTGTGCCCTTGGGTCTTGCTACAACCCTCTGGCAGCTACTGTTCAGGCACTGCTTGCCCCCTACCTGTTCTCCATAGAGTTTTGTACCTCCCAGGATGTTTCTCTGCCCAGTCCATGGATCAGTAACATTCAGTCCCACATTTCCCCACAAACTGCTTGCCATTTCATGAGTTGTGACTGGCACACAGTAGCTCATCCAAGGACTGCTTCTGAGAGGACCTAGAGCATTTTGGGAAACAGCCTGCTAAAATCAAGATCCTAAATATACACCGCCAGTTGTCCTGAAAGATATAACGGTTCCAGCCTCACTGATATTCTTACACTGCAATTAATCCCACTTAATTAACTCCTGACAGGCCTTGGCGTGAAAGGTTGTTTCTTGAATCACAGTATTACTCAGGCAATTTATTGAACTGCAACTGGAGACAGAGACTTAGATTGCTTCTGGCTTCCCAAGGCAAGGTTTATCATGTGCTAGGAAATTAAGTCCCAGTTCTCACTTTTTTGTACTCCAGATTTTCAAAAGTGGTGTCTCTGGTATGAGCTGAGCTCTGACACTTGATAGCCCACAGTAACAGCTTCTAATTAGTGCCAGTCAGTCCTGAACCAAACAGTGAGAATAGGGTACATGGGTGGCCATTCAGGAATGCTTCATAGCACATGCACAGTCATGAACATTAAAGTCTGTATCAGGTTTTCCTTTCCTTCCCACTACACACCTTTGTGGCAACACCTCAGCTGTGCAGATGGATGAGATAACCCAGGCCGGGACAAATGACCAGCAGGGGGTTATCTGGCACCAAGAGGACCGAGACCCTCAGCTGAGAATAAACATCTTGGTCTGGAGAGCAGATGTAGAGAGAGATAAAAATTAAATATCATTGACCGAAAGACACTTTTGCTTTGCAATATAAAAGCTACACAAATTCCCACAGAAACAGAAGCCTCTTACACACTCCTTGGAATCGGGCAGGGCTTCCCCCGTGAAGTTTGGACACATGTCCGTGGATACTTTTCCAGAAGCTGAGAGGAAGGTCCTGTGTATGCCCCATCAGAAACTGGATAGTGAGATGATTGAATCCTAATCTATATTATTTCTTCACTAGCTGTAATACAGGGACCTCACTCTCGTGCTGTATTGTTTATCTGCTAGTAGTGTTTCTTTGCTTATCCTGTGTAGTAAGTCATCTGTTAAAGTCTTATGTCATTTAAATTTGTGTCTATCAAATAAATAATTCATTTTGTAATAGACTTAATTGGCCATTTCTAAGAACTTGCAATGAGAGTGGGCTTTGGGGTGCTGGCCACCTCAGTAAAAGTACTGTCTAAAGCCAGAGGGCTGGGAAAGACAGAAACTGGTTTAAAACTCCCCTCTCCATTTGTAACACCCTTGTCCTCATAAACAACAAAAAATATCATTGCTCTGGAGCTTGGGTGTGTAGTGAGATCAGAAAGCGACGGCTGCTGCAGTCAGCGTACAGCTCTAATGTTTGCAGAAAAGGAGTCTTAGCCTAACAAAATAAAACTGAAATAAAATTGCAGTTTGTGATGGGAAGCATGTATCAGCTACCATCTGTAAGGGTGTTCTATCACCAAAAGGCTGGAATAAAAATTATCCTGCTTTCAACTCCTCCAGGAAATACAGCATCCTTGCTTATGGGGTTTTGGGGTTTTTTGTTTATTTGTTTATTTGGTTTTGGTTTTTTTATTGGCATAAATAGCTTTTTTCTGGTCCCAAAGAAAACAGTTTATCACTTTCATTCTTGGACAGTGTGGAAGAGCCCTGAAAAGACTGGGATCTTGCTTCAATACCACATCAGCTCATGGGCTCTGTTTAAAGATAAACATCCTGCCTTCATCACTGACTTCAGTGGCTGCATACCAAACCACAAAGCTCTTTGCCCCGCATTGCCTGTCAGGAGCCAGATGATGCTCCAAGCATTTCAAATTATGTCTGAACACCCCATGGAGTACTTGGAGTACTGCTGGGGCATCACCAGGACATAGTAACAAAAATACACCCTTACTGAGTGTACATAGGAGTTCTTACTGGGACCTGTCAGACAGAATTTGGAAAAGCATTAAGAAGCCAGGAACATGTGTCCTATAGCCAGAAGAGCCATGCAATCACTGGTTCCCTGTGTTATACTATCAGCACTAGATGATTCGAGATCAAGTCCCACCAGACTGAATTTTTATGTGTGTGACTGACAGGCTGCCTGTGCAAACTCAGTGCCACTGTAGGTACATGAGTAACTGATAAAAGAGGAGATCTTGCACCTAAATCTGAGTCCTGCTCCCTCATCCCTAAAATGCCTTTTGTCTCCCTCTTCCTGGAGGGTTTATTTTCTAACCACACTTTAGGGGATGCAGGCTAGTCATGTGAACACACAGCACCTGAGTTCCCTTGTCTTCAGTAAGGCAGGTTCCCTTGGAAAAGTTATCTCTGGTTTTGGTTCAGCTGATGCCACACTCATGGCAGAAACCCTGCAAAATCACACAGCACTGCCATCTGTGCAGGCACAAGCCCTCTTGCCAAACGTCTGTCACTGAGATGATGCAGGAAGAAAACAGTTATATTTTCTTGCCAAAACACACACACACCCTACATCTATGCAGACAACTGTGCTATTGTCTGATGGCTGGTGGGTGCTCCATGCCAGACCATTAAAATTGAAATGCACAGGGTAAATGTCTGGACACCTAATGCTCTGCTCCATGCTGATGCCAGGAGTTGCACTGTGCATGTGTTGGGTGAGGGGAGAAGAGGAGAGTTGCCAGATGAGCTAATAAGATGCCATCAAAACTGGTTATATCTTAGCTCTGATGTCTCTTTCCATCTCTGCAAGCTTCTCCTAGAGCACAGGCAGTTCCTCATACAGAGCCTGTTGCTGCTCATAGTGCAAATCAGCAGTCACCTTCTCAGTGGCACTACATCAGAAAAACCAGCATCTGTATTCATTCTCCCTCTATGGAGGCAAACATACTAATCTCTCCCCAAAACTACTCTAAATAAAGAAGATAAAGATATCTGCAGAGTCTGGAAAATCCACAGATTCTCTCATCTTTAACTGTCTTTTACTAATTTTTGTGCTAGCACAGGCAGCAAAGACAGTGACACACACCACAGGCTCCTGGCAGATCCCACTGTTGTCCAGAAAGAACAAGGATTTTAGATGCTGCTCAGAGGCCACCCAGCTCTCATTGGGTGAGCCAGGACACACTTCCTGCTGGCCTGCAAGCATCAGGGGCCTGATGCAGCACTGATGTGGTCTGACCAATTTCTGGTCTGCTGAATAGTTTCATAACCACTTTTTACAACTGCGTAAACAGATCTGTCTCAGAAGGGGCTCCAGTGCCATGAGACTGAAGAATGCAGATGCTGTGGAGAGGTGACCCCACAGCAGATGGCATTGCAGGGGAGGATACAGCTTAGTTTTTGTAGCATGGGACGTTGTTTTGGCACGCGTGGGGGGTGAGGAGCAAGGAGACAGGAACAGCTCACCCCCGGTGTTCGTGTGGCACAGAGAGCATTTATTCTCCTGGGCTATCCTATATAAAGACTTTTGAAAGACCCGGTCTGGATATTCTCATTGGCCTGAACTCCACGCCCCCTCGGGATCTGGCCAGTGAAATGCTTGCAGCTTCTGATTGGGAGAAGCCCCTGCATGTAAATCCCGTGGCTTGGCAGCAAGCTCATAGAGGATATTTGGTAACAGGCAATGTTTGTCTACTCAATCATTTCTTCGTGCAACCCTTTGCATGAGAACACAAGAACTTCTGGGCACCCTGAGCCTTCAGGGACATTTTTGAGTGTCCCTCACCAAGGTCCAGACATGAAATCTCCTTCCAAAAGCAGATGAATGGCATCATCTTGTATGACAGAGTTAATGGTTCCACAGCTAGTGGCACCCTATCTCCTCAGCACTCAATGCTTCTGTCTGCCTTTCCCTAGGTACACATTTAAAGCATGTTTTATTTTTCCAGTCCCATTTCATTTACTATTTTGAATTGTGTGGTGGTTTAAAAATAACTTGAAATAAAACTCCAGATAAGGTGTTCCCCGAGCACAAGACAGTGAAAAAAAAATGTAGTCTGTGTTGTGTCACCTGATTTCGACTGGGCCCGGCTGTGCTAAGTAGCATCAGCATGGCTCAGGTCTTCTCCGCTGGGCTTGGCTCAGCTGGGCTCAGGCTCAGGCTCAGGCTCAGGCTCAGGCTCAGGCTCACCTTCATTCCCCACAGCTCTTCCCACACAGTTGCCATGGTGCTCAGCTGGGCTCAGCTGCGCTTGCTGCTTGGAGTTGCATTCTTCCTGAGGGACAGGAAGGGACAGGCAGTGGCAGGAGAGGGATAAAGTCTGCAGTGCTGGTCCCGGAAACTTCCCTGAGGATGAAACGGACCCAAGCAGTGCTGCTTCTGTGTGCGTTCACTTTTTCTCCCCCAAAGCCACAGCTCAGCGGTGATGGGGATGGCGCAGCATGGCAGCCCAGCCTGCCTGCATGGCCACCGGCTCCACCCCTTCTCAACCTGACAAGCGAAACTAGGAGACATGGCAACGAGTGTAACTAAAAGTTATTGCTAGGACCTTAGGAGTTTTGAGGTGAATAATCATAGAGTAATAGAAATGTTTGGATTGGAAGGGACCTTAGAGATCATCTAGTTCCAATGCTCTGCCACAAACAGGGGCACCTTCCACTGGACCAGGTTGCTGAAAGCCCCATCCAACCTGGCCTTGGATACTTCCAGAGATGGAGCATCCGCAGCTTCTGTGTGCAACCTGTGACAGTGTCTCACAACCTTCACAGCAAAGGATTTCTTCCTAATATCTAAACTAAACCCACCCTGTTTTGGTTTAAAGGCATTCCCCCTTATCCTATCACCCCATCCCCTTTGAAAAAGTTCATCTCCAGCTATTAGAACCCCTTTAGGCACTGGAAGATACCCATGAAATCTCACCAGTCTTCTCTCCAGGCTGAACAGCCCCAACCATCTCAGCCTGTTCTTGTAGAAAGGTGCTCCAGCCCTCTAATCATTGTCATGGCTCTTCTCTGGACTTGCTCCATCAGGTCCACATCTTTCTTATATTGGGGGCCCCAGAGGTGGATGCAGGGTTCCAGGTGGGGTCTCACCAGAGCAGAACAGAGCAGAGTGGCAGAATCCCCTCCCTCCCCTGCTGCCCACACTGCTTTGGCTGCAGCCCAGGACACGTTTGGCTTTCTGGGCTGGGAGTGCCCATGGCTGGGTCATGTCCAGCCTCTCACCCACCAGCACCCCCGTCCTTCTCACAGGGTTGCTCTCAATCCATTCTCTTCTCAGCCTGTGTTTGGGATTGCCTTGGGAGGCCCCAGCCCAGGTGCAGCACCTTGCACTTGGCCTTGTTTAACTTCATGCATCACCCCACCTCTCAGGTATCCCTTTCCTCCAGTGTCAAGTGCACGACACAGCTCAAATGTTGTCAGCAAACTTGCTGAGGGTTCTCTCAATTCCACTGTCCAGGTCACTGACAAAAATGTTAAACTGCATTGGTTGAAATACCTGTCCATGAGAAACTCCATTCACATCCTGCTACATGCAGGATTTTGTCTTAAACCTCCTCCAGGTGTCATTTCCTTCTAGTTTTTTAGAGAAGTCGCAATAAGCATCTCATGTACTGCCAGTCTTGCATGTACATTCTCTTCCTGTGGGAATTTGGACCTTGGAACAAAGTGTCCATACACAAATAGCCACATTTTCTCATACTTAGCCAACTTACTTAGCCATCTTTTTTTTTAGTTTCTGTCTAATTAGTCTTCTTGAAAGGTACCAGTAAGTGAAGATTGTAACACAGTAAGACATCCGGCTACACCACAAAGAAATGTTATGGATCCTTTCAGGAATAGTTGCCTTTTTCCATTTCACTTTGGCACACTGCACCAAAGCAAGCCACCATAGAATTACAGACCCCACTTTGCCACCTTCAAAGTTTATCTGAAGAGACAACATGCCATAGTGTCCATCAGCAACCTCTGCATCAAGTGCAGTCACGATACCCTTCAGCAATGTTGTGAACACAATGTTCAGATATATTTAGCTACAACTGAGCCCAGAAGATTCTTTCACTTTTGTGAGACCACCCTGGGGAAGCACTCCAGATTGCCTGAACCAAACTCCTCAGTACTGCTTCCCCTGCTACACTGAAGGCCTCATAGTGCAAACTGCACCCAGCATGTGCACACTGTTGCTGGTTACCCAACCATTCCACTGGCTGTGGGAGCATGGCAGCTCTTCAAGTGGCAATCTAAGTCAATCAGTGTACAAAGGGAAAAGTGAAGGTAGCTGAGTCACCAGAATTTTGCCAATTTGCTTACCTGAACCTGCATTAAACACCTTAACCCTTAAACACCCACTGTATATCACTTTTAGACCAACAGAAGCTCATTAACTTCAACCTCTGTGAAGACAGTTTAATCCAAGCTACAAAGTTTAATCCAACACATTTACTGTGCATGTGTTAACAGACAGTGAAAGCACCTGGTAGCACCTGGCCATCACCTGTCCATATCTCACTTCCCTGTCTCTTCATCCAGAGGTCTTCCTTTCTTCCTTCCACTTGTCACTGGGACAACAGCAGGAACTTTGACAGGATACTTTTTACATGTTTTATGAGCATAGTCCAGCTGCTAGCACCAAGCATCAAGAAGGGATTTATTTTTAGCAGAATTTGCCAGGTGATGGAAATGCATTCCCAGAATACCTGGTGAAAAGCATGTTCCTCCATACCTCACCCCTTATGCCTTACCTCTTACTATCCTGCACTATCCTGCATTGATGTCCTAAAAACAACATGCACTGCTGTTCCATACATACCACTTTTCAGGGGGATTTGGCTTTTTCCTTTTTCTCATGTTCCTTTGGCAGAACTCTAGACACTGACCTCCAGTTTGGATGTTTCACTTTCATAATATAGGGGCTTTATTAGCTTTAGTTTTCTGGTCTTTTCATTTTAAAACCTCTTGAACAGAAAAACTTCATATCTGACAAGCCTGTCTTAATGCACATTCTTGGATTCATGCTTTATTCTAAATGAACTTTAAAACAAAACAATGTGGAAAGCAGTCCTTGCTGCTGAAATTCTGCATGCAAAATAAATAATTTCAGGCCAAATTGTGGCTTGGAATTGAGGTTCAGGAAAATTACTTCCAAAAGGCTCTCCAAAATGGCTCTTAGAATGTAGTCTTTCAGTCCTACTGTATTAGATTAAAGAACACATGGTTCAAGTCAAGCTTGATTTTAAGTACATTCCTGAGCAGGGAAGGACTTACTTAAGCAATTGTTTAAATGTTTTCCTGAAACACAACCCCAGAAGTTAGGAGGATATCACAGCAACTATTTTCTTGGTCAGCTGATTTGTACTCTGCTAATCAAAATGCAGCACTGGTGCATGGGAACTCCCCAGCTATGCAGATACTCATACTTGAAAAACATGAGACACAGCTTGTGCTTTTTTATACAACATGCTTTGAAATGTCACATAAATTGTTTTCACTCGATTAAAGAAAAGAGGCAACTTTGCAGAAAACAATTTATTAAATACATGAGACTTGGTTGCTACACCTAATTACAGACAAAATACTGTGAATAAAGCATGCAGTTACCACAGACATCAATGACTATTTTGATTTATTTTAAATGGTCTTTATTTCTGTAAGTTAAGGCTGTACCAATACAAATTAAAAAAATCAAAGATACAAAGTCACACTACAATAGTAGCAAACACTGTACAGACACTGAAACCAATCTCTAATGCAGCAGAACCAGACTTCTTAAAGATTATTATAAGAGAATAAAAATGGAGGTGAAGTGCAAAAAAGATCAGAATATCTCTGGAATTTACAGACCAGTAACAGTGAATGTCATACTCCAATTAGCACAAACTGAATCCATTCTTTTCAAAAGCCTAATTATCTGACAACTACGCAAGAGAGTAAACTCATAAACACCACCTTTAAAAAAACCCTCTTGGCCTTTTTATTTTCTTCTTATTGAGGGCACTTCTGTACTCAAATACTTAAAGAACATTTTTCAAGAAGACATTGTGGCAGACAACAGTACAACACACATTTATTTACTCTATCCCCATTAAAAATAGTGGAGTGTCTTGAAGAAGAAAAATACATCACAACAAGAAAACCATTTTTAAACTGACACAAGTGACAGATAACTTTGTTGACCATATCGGTCTTCACCAGTGAAGGACATTACCATGTATGAAGTTTGCTTCTTAAAAATATGCTGCAGGCATGGCAATATGACATTCACATAGGTCAAAACTTATCTAGCTGTTGAGTAAAAAAATCACCAGCCCTGGAAGCACCATTGGGGATCTGAGGCTCAAAGTAGGTTATTAAATCATTTTTCATTTACAGCCACAAAGCCTTTTTGTTTTTCTTCTGTTGCTGTGCAAGTACAGAAATAGGGTAATTTGAGGACAATGTTAAACAGTTAACTGAAAATGGACTAGTTGACAATACTGCTCACATTTTCAGAAAATGATCCAGTAAACTCCCCCTTCCCCCCCAGATTTCTAGATTTGCAGAGCTTAATGCATTAAAATGCACCAAAATATTACTTCTCCCTAGTAAACTGCTGTTCAGTTAATCTCACAAATGCAGGAGCAAAGGATCTGTGTAAGAAGGTGCCCTGTGTACATGCAACTGCATTTGGAGTGGATGATACATAGCTAATGCTATCCTCATGCTAAAATTTCTGCCTTAAATAGCTGATTACAGCTGGGGCTTGCAAGGGGGTCTAAAAAAAGCTAGGTCCCAAATTCCACTGGGGTTTGGATAGGTAATTCTTTCCTGGAGCCTTTCGGCAGCATAGGCTAAGCTATATGTAAAAGGAAAAAGGAAAGCTGGTCCTGCAATATAATGCAAATCAGACAAAATGCAATTACAGGACTGACAATATGCACACTGAAGGAATCACTGTGATTGGAAGGTGGTATCTAAACCAGCACACCATTAATATCATCTTGTTTGCATCTTGAAACTGATGAATTGTGGTGAAAAGCAAACAAATGCAACTAGAGACTGACATGCCACAGGCAGCAGGCTAGATCAGGTCTGCACCTATAGAACCCTAACTGCATTTCCAGTGTGCAAAGTGGGAATAAAGGATGTTGGTGGCTTTTCTGACTCGAATCTAAGCTGGAGATAATGCAGATATACCTAGCTTCACAATGGAAAAGAAGAAGATAGGGAAAAAAGAGCTGCTGTGTTGCAGGAACCTGACTCTGTTTTTTTGGTGAATTAGACCAACACACAGAAGTTAGAAAGACAAATTGGTAAGACAATTAGTGCAATGGTGAGACCACTGAGACTCCGATCTACTTTTAAATAGAAGAAATGTAGGCTGTAAGACCATGCCTTGAAAATTTAATATTAGGGCCACATAGGCAGGAATTCTGTGGAGTGAAAACTCTTCACTCCTACTAGTGGAAGCACATGTTCATGTGCAAATGGTACTAGACAACCAAAACAATGGAGAACCACACTGTAACTGGTCCCAGCTGGCTCCTCATCTGGTAAAGCAAGCCTGAAGAAGCTTCCAGTCTTTAAAGGACAATTATAGGACCTAACATTTCTGAAGAGAGCTCTATTCCCTCCAACTAGATAGAAACTGAGGTGTTGCAAAAGGCTTCTCAATTTTCTATCACTTATTTAAAGTTTTAATCTTCAGCTGGGGTATAAATTCATCAGATTTTGGGTGACCAGCTTGCAACCTACTACACAGGATGATTTTCAGTGTATTCTGTATGCTTCCTTTAATGTTGCCTTCTGTAAATATCCTGGGTATCACTAAAAGGAACAATTACATTGAAAAATTTGACATAAATGTTAACTTTTGGAAGTGTTTTACATCACAAGGGCTGTCAATTTTCCTGCTTGGAGACAGAGATGACTTCAGATCAATACTTCTAAGGATGAATTCAATGTATTCTTATTTTCCCCAATCATGCAGTTTTTCTCATAACTTGTTATTGTGATTTGAAAAGTCTTTTCAAGATAGCTTTCATGTCTCAACAGAGATGGAAAACTGGTGGCCAGTCTCTTCTTTTTTCCCTACAAAATATTATCTTATAGACCAGCCTAGGTACAGTGAACCATGCCTGGTGTCTGGGAAATCCACCAGAGAGTGGATTGGTGGATTTGAAATGTGAGTATCTCACACTTCCCTCTTGCCTATGTGTTGTACGAGTACAGTATGATACAATTTCAGCCTGTCAGAATCTTACAAAGATCAAAACAAATGCATATGCTTGTGTGCATTTGCAATACTGCCAGATTTTAGGCAGAGGGTAGAAAAGAAACTGAAAATGCAGTGTCAGAATTTTGATAAACAGGGCTTGTCTGCCATGGGAGCAGTTGGAAAGAAAGAGACCAAATATCTCAGGCTTGACTTTCATCCAAGTCTCGTTTGGCAGCAATGTTTGGCTTCCGTAGAGGCAGAGCAGAGACTGGAACCCACCACTTGACCAGGCTGACACTTGTTTACAAAGAGCCAGCTCACAATTGCTATGAGAGCTAACAGTTTCTTATGGTAATCAGAGGACTGCGTTAATTAAATGGTGTTTTAGCATGCTCCAAAATTACTTGAGCTGGTCTGGCTATTCATTAGATCCGTTACCAATGGGAACATTTTGGTGCTACACGTTCCCTTGTACCCCTCACAGTTGACAGACTGCTGCTGCAGGAGGTGTGGCAGGAGAAGATGGCTTCCTTTCAGCTCTATTAAAGGTTTTCCAAATTAAAATCAGTGAGAAGACACTTGAAACAGAGAGTTAAATATTTTTTCCTTTTACTTTTTTAAGCTTCAAGCTGGTAAGTGATAATCTGTGCAGACAAGATATTAAAAATTTGGCACAGCCCATCTACCACAACATATTGATTCCTTCTACAGAAGGCACTAAATACTGGCATAAACCAAGAAATGATCAGCATAATGCAGTTTTAGTATGACACACAAAAATTCTGCTAACTGGCACAGCTTCATAGTACAATTTTCACTTACCTAAATGGTGGTGATCACAGCAGCAATGGTTAGGATTTTTACAAGTACCACATAAACATACAAATGCCAGTACATCTAGAAGACATGCAAAATTTCAAGAGCAACATCACTGAATCACACAATGTATAGACATTATTATTATTATGCAAGACAGTGTAATATTTTTAATAAACAAAATATTTTTAAAAACCTACAAACAGTTTTATAAACTGTTCTTGAAAAAAGTTGTTAAAGTCAGTGAGTGAGTGTTAACCTTTTAGAGGTTTAACGCTAAGAATGAATTGGTCACCATGGAGAATTCACAGTTAGGTGGAAATTTTGTTATATTTAAGCAAAATATGTTTGTCAACTGCTGTTTTGGAAGAAACTGTGCTAATCTGGTCAATTTACAAAACGGCAAAAAATACATTCACATTAAAAGATTAGGAAAATTAAACATTGCATGCAGGGAAAGACAAAATCCTTGTGTTAGCTGTTTCTCTTAGCACCGCTCACCATGAGACCAAGGGTTGTCACAGCAAAAATGCTTTTCAAAGGCAGAGTTAAAGCCTGAAGATAATTAAAACAAATGGAAAATATTTTCTAATTCTGGTGTAAAACAAAGTAGGATATTAAAGGATAAGGATTATGCTTGCCTTCTTTAGAAAAAAGGACAAAAACTTCCATTGTGTTCCCCAGGCTTTTCCACTGCCTTTCCACTGCTTTTCATTGCACTTAGATATTCTGCCACTTCTTTTTCTTCCAGTATTGAGAAGTTTTTCTGCCTGACAGGTCTTGAGATGAACCTTGAGATGGATGGGCCACATGGACAAAAACAAGCACTGACAACACGTCTATGGCCAAGTGATGTCCCCTCCTGCACAGCTCAGGCTCATTTCCAGAGGGGCTAGTCATGTGCTGGGGAAGGAACAGCCCAAACTTGGTGGAAGCAGAGGGTGGGCATGTACTTCTCACAGCACTTTGCAGAAGTGGTACCAAATTCTCTCTGGCAGCAGCACCACCCAGCTTGCAGGTACTGCCATAAATAGGTGCAAAATCACGCTCTCAACACTTCCTCCCTGACAGCTTTCAGATTTCATTAAGACATTTCATTTCACATTTTGTCTGCCCATCTCTGAATGCCTTAGATACTTCTGCCCCTACATTTCACATCTATGCACCCAGCCTTGTGCAGAGGAACCCAGTCTTTCAAACTGCTCACAGAGAAAGCTCCTGAAGGAGGCAAAGCTTCTAAGATCGGAATCACAGGCACCAGGTAGAAAACAAAGGTCTCCACAAAGTGAATGACACTGCAGTCATTGTTCTGTGCACTTCTAGCCTTAGAGACACTAGAATATTTGTCTCCATACACAAAAGTTATCAAAATCAAATTGAAGCAACTTAGTATTGATCCCTGCCTTCTATATTCACCAGTGAAGGTAGTCAGGCAGTGTCTCCTGCATCGGTTTGTTTTCAGGCTGGAAATTTACATACAGCAAGTGAATTAAATGTGTGACAGTAGAAGAGAAAGAGGAATCACAGCAGGAGCAACGTGGAGCAGACCATAAAGCTACACATGATCTAGGCCAGCTGAGAACGTGCTATAATGGTAACAAGGGCAGTTTCAGCAAGATTACAATTTTCAGAAAGCCGATCAAATTCTAGGCATGAGGAATGTCAGACAGTTTTATCTGTTCATTAAAAAAAAAAATTAAAAAGAAAAAAATAAAAAGAAAAGAAGCTGAAGTGGCAAAGATAGTATCTGTTAAATTAATCAATTATTTAAAAGCATTTAATCTTATATTTTTTCCTAAACATTTTGCATTTTCTTGATGTTTCTTCCTTCACTTGACTCTTACGTTATTTTCTTAACACTTATAGACTGTATCAAACAGCAGTAACCAAAAAGAACTCACTAATGGATTCCTACAGCTTTATAGAGCTGTAGAAGAGCTAAACACCTCTTCTCATTCCAACTGAAACTATCCCACTGAATTTCAAAGATAGCACCTACGTTACCAGTACCTTAAATGCTGTGAAAGAAACCTCTTTTAATTACAAAAGATCAGATTGTAATCTGAAAAGGTACCATTTTTTCAGACAGTGATAAATGCTGTCTAAAGAATGCTGAGCACAAGAATAAAATATTAGCCAAAAGCATCCTAATATCTTTGAAACAGCACGTCCATTTTTTAATGCACAGACAACTCATTCAGTGGCATTTGTATAATAAAATAAATGGAGTTTTGTATGCATTACCAACTACCATTAACCAACTGAGTGAGAAAACAGAGGAAATAAATTAATTTCTTGAGACAAAGATCCATCAGTTCACGTAACAAGAAAATTTTGTGGCAAACTCGTATTTTCCCACATCAGTTTAGGAATTAAAGCTTTAGACATTGCCACTGTTTCAAATATGTTCCACTTGAGAGGATAATGTCAAACTTTTCAACAAACTCAGAGGTGTCTCTGGGCTGTGGGGCTTCACACCTTTGCAGGATTTTGCCACTGTAAATGCCTCTCTGCTGCTTCCAGGAAGAGTCAAGGTGCTGGAGAACAATGGCAACAGGGCTTTGCAGGGCATCAGCCACAATGCAGTGGGGAGGAACATGATTTGCAGGAGTGTAGCTGGAAGCAGTGCAACCATGCAACTCACTGGGGTCTCAGAGAATGCGGACTTGTCCTCAGAAGGGCCACTCCTTCGCCGGCTGTAGTTACGCTCCTGTGAAAGAGGTGGAGCACTGATGTCCCTGGGGGCCCTTCGCTTTCCAAAACCCTTGAAGAGATCAAGCACAGCCTCATGTGTTTTTCACATGTCCTTTGGAAAGTATCAACATTTAACTGTGCTTAAGGCCTTCTCCCTTCTTGGCTTGCAGATGCCCAGCTGATAGGAGTGTCCTTGAAAAGCTGCCTGTGGGCTCTCTGTTTTTGGAGAATCATGCTGCAACCTTCATGCTGGCTCTGCACAGAGCAAACAGACAATAGCTGGAAGACACCAGCTATTACGGTGTCCACAACCACTAAGACATGGCTCAGCATGGGGACCATCACCAGAAAGCACAGTTTCTGGCAAGGAATATAGCCTAGTTTCCAATGGATGATGTCCTCTCTCCACTGTTCCTCAGCACTGAGTGCAGATTTAGCACACACAGGAAAGCAGAGAAATAAGAGTAAATACATCCCTCCCTTAAGAACAAGGACAGCAAAGAAGCCGTCTCTTCATGGTGACATTTAGCAAAGGACTCTCATTAAAAAGAACAGACCCATTTCCTGCCATGCTTCATAGTGAGAAGTCCTTCTCTACACTAACCCAGAGAGATGAACTGGCTCATTTCAGGCAAATAAAATGACAAATCTGCATCCTGTAGGTTCTCTTTTTTAACACACGTTCCAACTGCCTTTGGAAGTTCAGGGAGCTGGATGGGTCCCAATGCCCTGTTGTTCACACCAAGAGCTGAACTCCTCTCTATGACAGAGGGAGCTCAAAAGTTGCATACTGTTGAGGACCAGTCATCTCAGTCCTATTTGTCAGTCAGTGATGTCAGTGGAGGGCCACACAGCACACAGACATGGGCCTGGTCCTCCACACAGGAGCAAATTTAATCTCATTTCATGACTTGAAAGCCTCTCACGAAAAGCAGAAGAGAGAAGGGGAGTGCTTCCAGCATGAGAGATGTGAGCCTCCAGAGTGCTCACACACAGTATCTCATAACCTCACATATCCCATGCGAGGTGGTCCGCCCTGAGCGTGTTATCCCCAAAGCACAAGGTCACTTGATGGGCAGCGCTCCCAGCCAAGAGCAGCCCAGCACAAAGCAGTCCCCCTGCCCCATGGTGCAGACACCAGGAAGGAGGAATATCTGAGGATCAGGAAAGGTGAGAGGAGTGGAGCTGTTGGGGTTGGGGAAGATCAGTCAATCACAATCATTTGCAACTAACTGTCAGACGGAATGATCAGCCCATGCACCACATGTGCTAGTCAGGTCAGTCAATGCACTTATGGGATGTACACACACACGATGACAAGAAAGGGTAAAATATGAGCTGAAAAGGAAGAAACCTAGTGCAACAGGAATCTCAGTTTCCTTTAAGGCTGTCTCAGTCCTTGGCAGTCTGGGCTCTAGAGTGATACAGCACCTGCTCTTTCTGATCCCCATCTTACCACCCCACATCACTTGCGCAAACAGCAGAACAAGATTCGGTCACAAACATATAAGACAGAAACACACAACAGTACAACATCACTTGTGTGTCATTCTCTACACAGCTTTCTAAGAGGGCAACAATGTTGTAGAGACTGAGTATCAGTCCATAGCAGCTTCTAAAAAGAGCTTGAAAGTGTCGATACCCTTCATAAAGGAGAATGTGCTACAGGGACATAGATTCCATTGTTAGATTATCCTTTATGTCAGCAGCCCTGATGCTGCTACCATAGAATTATTGCATTATGCAAGTGAACAAGGTATGTGCTGTTATTTTAGATATCCCTTGGAATTTAGTTTACAGTGTAGTTCATGATAGTATTTCATTCTCCTGCACTTAAAAATACATTTTGTTGCATAAATACATTTTTGAAAATAAAACAGGCAGTTTGTGACACTTGGGCATCACAGACTTCAGTTCCAACTAACTGCATGAAAACATGTAACATTGTGCAAAACCACAACATCATAAATACATGCATGGATGACTAAAAAAACCAGAGCTTACACGGTCCAAAGTGTCCACAGCTCTGCCCATCTACATGTGCAATCATGTGAACAGATCCAAATGCATGTATTGTGCACAGCTGCATCCAGATCAGTCCAGTGACATCCACATATAATCCCCATGTTTGACTCTTATTGTGGTGTCCTGAGAAGGCCACGTGGGAAAGTCAGCACTAACATTAGTGCAGACCCCTTTGCACTGTGTAGGCCTGTGCTTTGGCAGTCAGCCTTTTATCTAAAGTTCAAGGCCAAATTTTGCTCTTGGTAGCACTGAGCAAATCTCCCAAAAGCCAGCAGATAATTCAGAAGGCATCCAGTACATCTACAAATGATCAAAAAGGGTCTGAATCTGTATTATCCTTTTGATAACAGGTTTCTAAGGGGATGCAGTAGCTGAGCCAGGCTAATGACTCTGTGATGCTGGTAGACAAACACCATCCTCTGTCTCCCTGACTGGGTCTGCACCTCAATTTTTTAACAGATTCAGCTCAGTATGTTGGCAGAAAATTATCTGACTTCCCCCTTTTTTTTGACAGTGTTTTCTGCTGGGGAGTTGAGTTGAAATCACCCACTGACGAGGTCTAACATAAAGTCAAAGAAAGCTGAGTAGCAGGAAAAAAAGGAAAGAAAAAGAAAGGAGAAAAGCAAGCCCCATTTTGGAGTCAGTTATCCTCATCTTAAGAAAATCACAGCCTCACTATGGGGAAAAAGTTCAGCTTTTACACTGGAGTACAGTGTAGTCAGGAGTGCAGCCACCCACCTGCAGTGCCTCACTGTAGCCACTGCACCCAATCACCATCATACAGCCCGTGCCGGACAGGAGCAGGACAGTGTTTTTCCAGCCACCCACGAGTTCATGGTAAGAGGTGCTCAATATCAAGAGCCAAGGCTGGAGACCACAGTTCTTCATTTAGGCAGAGGGAAAGGATGGTAAGACTTGGCAGCACTAGCCCTGGCCACACTGCTGTCCCTTAGCACCAGGGAAGCTGCACACCATCGCTGTGAGCTTGCAACTTGCTGCCAAAGCAGGAGTTAAAATTGCAAATAACTGAGTTGTCCTCTCTCACCTAAAATAAAGAGATTAGGACACCTATTCTCCTACCAGTATTAGACAAAACCAAGAGCAGTTTAAATCCAAACATAATAACCTTTCACAGCCTTAATACAAATGGTAGTTAGATAAACTGTGGTCACTCAATTCCTTCAACTGTCCACAAATAAAGACTGAATAACAGCTTGTATTCAATGCCCTTCAAAACTACTAAGTTTATTTTTGTACTATGATATTACTAGGGTATCATATTCTGTCCGTATGTGTTTAACTTCTTCAACAAGTAGTCTGTGTGGGGCTGCCCCACCAGAACTTACCAGGCAATCTGCCATCAGCACTGCTGGAGTTACTACAGATATCATAAAGCAGAACAATACTATTCCTATGATCACACAATCAGAGTATGGGTAAGGTTGGAAGGAACAACAGTGTGACATCTGTTTCAAGCTCCCTATTTAAAAGTACATAGCACAGGACTGTTTCCAGATAATTCTTGAGTATCTCCAGTGAGGGTAAGTCTCCTCTGGGCAATCTGTTCCTGTGTGTGGTTAGAGACATGCCCCAGTGCCTTAATCATCTTTGTTGCCCTCTGCTGGACCTGCTCCAGAGCTCCATACCTCTTTTGTACTAAGGAGCCCAGAACTGAACACAGCATTCCAGGTGAGGCCTCACCAGGGCTGAGCAGAGGGGCAGGATCCTAATGCAGCCCAGGATGTTACTGGCCTTCTTGGCCACAAGGGCACTGCTGGCTCATGGAGAGACCTTGTTGTCCACCAGGACCCCCAGCTCCTTCTCTGCAGAGCTGCTTCCCAGCAGGTCACCCCCGGCCTGTGCTGCTGCCTGGGGTTGTTCCTCCCCAGCTGCAGGACCCTGCATTTGCCTTGGCTGAGTTTCAGAAGGTTCCTCTGTGCCCATCTCTCCAGGCTGTTGAGGTCCTTCTGAAGGGCTGCACAGCCCTCTGGGCTATCGGCCACTCCTCCCAGCTTTGTGTTCAGTGAAATTGCTGAGGAGGCCTCTGCCCCTTCACCCAGGTCATTGATGGATTAATTAAACAAGACTAGGTCCACTACTGGTGGGAGACACCACTAGGGACAAGCCTCCAACCAGAGTCTGTTCACTGATGATGACTCTGGGATCTGCTGTTCAGCCAGTTCTTAATGCACCTCCCTGTTCACTCATCCAGTCCACTCTTCCTGAGCTTGCCTATGAGAGACAGTGTCGAAAGCATCACTGAAGCTGAGGTGGACAAGACTGCTGCCCTCCCCTCATCCATCCACGTAGTTGTTTAGTTGTAAAAGGCAAATCAGGTTGGTCAAGCATGATTTAATGAGCCTGTGCTGACTGTCCTGATCACCTTCTCCTGTGGAAAGAAGTGGCCTCCAGAATGAGGCACTTCCTCCCCTTTCCAGGGATTGGAGTGTGGCTAACCAGACAGTAATTTTCTGGGCTTTTTTTTTTTTTTCCTTTTGAACACTGGGGTGACATTTGCTTTCTTTGCAGGCACCTCTTCATGACCTTTCAAAGGTGATCAAGAGGAGCGTCAGCTATGGTGTCCACCAAGTCTCTTAGCACTTCTGGATGCATCCCATCAGGGTCCATGGACTTGTGGATGTCTAGGTGTTCTCCCACACTTTTCCCTCCTTGATCAAGGGAAAGTCTCCCTTCCAACATTCCTTTACCCTGGTCTCCTGGGTCAGAGATCCCTGAGAGCTGGTGTTGCCAATGAAGATGATTGCAAAGGCAGTGTTTGGTAACTCTGCCTTCTCTACGTCCTCTGTTACCAGAGTCCCTCCTTCATTTAGTTACAGGCCCATATTATTCTTCCTTTTGTTATTGATGTATTTGCAGACATCTTTCTTGTTGTCCTTGATGTCCTTGACCAGATTTAATTCCAAATGGGCCCTGGCCTCCTTTGTGATAATACTGATAATATTATCACGATAATTTATTATCATGATTATTAATATTATTGATAATAGTGTGTGTGCTTACCACAATAAGCGGACACACTCCAATGCTTATTCCCTAAACAGACAAGCAAAGGTTGCTCATGTGCCCTGCTAAGTCAAGGGTATCAGAGCAAGGGTATCAGAGATGCTGCCTCACTGCTGCTGGACATCAGCACAAACCATCCTAATACTGTAATAATCAAGAATTTAGGCAGCATGTAGAGTCAAAAAGTCATAAGAAATGCTTCTTTTGACGTCTCAGTTCAAAACCCAGGAGTGCCAGTCTTCTTTCTTCTGAGGTGTGTTGAGGCTGAATTACAGCACTGATGAAAAGCAACACTTCAAAGAGCTGCTTGCAGCACAGCATATGTACAGCCAGTGACCAGCCTCCTCAGAGCAAGGGGTGGGCTGGGCAGGGGAGGAGAGGTGGGAAACAGAGATCTGCTGTCCCACAAAGGCCATCCCCTCACTGCAGAACAGGAAAGGAAATGTAGGGAACTATGTCAGATACTGCAATAGCTGTCACTGGGAAGTGTTGAGATGAGCACCAGTGGGGGGAGAAACAGACACCAGACTTCCCTAGAGGTTGGCTCCATGGCTGAGCTCTCACCTGACACTTTGAGAGAGGTCCTTGGCACGGAATGCTCACACTCTAGCACATACTAAGCACCGATGTGTGAGTCCTCAGTGGAAAACAGTAAAGAAATCCCAGAGCAACACTGGCCTTGCAAAACTATTTTTCACTGTATCACACCAAAAGCACTGCTCTGAAAAGGCAAGGCAGTACAAACAGCAATGAGATGTCTGGCCTCATCTGGAAACTGGGCAGCTGTCTTCCTAGCTTCACTGGAAATTTCTCTGTGCTTCTGTCTCCTTAACCTACAAGTCAGAAATGCCATGGCACTGAAAGTCACAGACACAGTTTGCAGTCACTTCAGTAGAGTCATAATCTGGCCTCAAGTCCCAAAGCCAAGTTACAAAAGGAGAGTTCTATAATATGAACAACTGCTTGCGCCCACCAATCCACCGCCTATCCTGAGAGACAGAGGATGGTAAATGGAAGACTGTAGAACTGGTGGCTACACCACCATGGAGTGTCAGACACAGGAAACCAGACTTTGTACCAGCCTTGCTACATGTGGAAATAAAAGAGATCACAGCCAGGTTGTGTCACCTGCATAAAACTTCCTGGGAGGACAGATATTTATTATAGTGGAAATCTCTGCCCTTAGACTTTTCAGTGTCACATCTGCCACCTATTTCATCCCCAAAACATACCTTCAGTAAGGCTTAAGTGAGGTGCAGACACTCTGCCACCCCCCTCTCACACAGGAACACAGAAAAAAACACATCCTCAGAACACAGAAAAAAAAGGTTATAGGTGCTAGGTGGCTTACTTCTAGTTCTATTTGCTACCTTTCTTTCACCTCTTCTTTGGAATTAGTGATGATTAAAGTCATTGCACAGTTGCAGATCTAAAGAATTTGAAGGATATGCAAGAATGTGAAGAAATACAGACAAACAAGAATAAAGAAACATAACAATTAAAAATTGCAAAACAAGAAAGCCTCTCCAAAGGCTGTTTGGTCCAATACCCAGCAGAAGTCAGTCTCTTTCATTGACTTCAGCAGGCACTCAATTACCCCAGCAGACTTGTCTAAAGCCTCACCACAGCCCTAGCACTTCCTTGTGGAATTTAAACTAAGTTTATTTACTTGAAAAGTAGTGTTCCTAATTTTAAGTGTCAAGAATTATAACTGTTCACTGAAATAGTGAATTTGTTAGTGTTTTTCCCATACTTGTAGTAGAACAACTACAAATACAAAATAGAACAGCAGAACTTTGTTATTTCAAGGCTTTAAGGTCAAAATTCTGCCTTAGATTCACATGTACATTTTCCATTGTCTGCAATGGAAACAGATGATGTGTAGCTAAGTTAAATTTGTATTCCAGCACGTAAAACTATCCAGCTTTTTACCTTTCTGTAAAATTTCTCTTAAAATTTCTATAGAAAAATCATTACACTCTATTGTTTTGTGGATTTTAAATGATGGCTTAAGACATAGTTGATGCCATTTTTCTGTACAGCTGGGATAAGACTGCAGATTTTCTGTACTGTTGGTTTTCCCAGAATACTGAAAGAGTGCTCTAAGCCAAAAGATTTTACATTACATACACACACTGATAAAATACTAACAACTACAATTAAATAGGTAAAATTATGTGTGATGATGGTTTTGCCATTATACTTTTGCATATCGTTGAGAACAATACTTTTTAGCCTAAACACAAGCAACATTTTGATCCCGGAAAATCAACATACCCAAAAGTTAAAAATGGCATTTAGCTGACTTCAGGATTTTTGTAGCATAAATGAGCCTCAGGAAACATAATGAAAACAGACAAAATTGCTGTAAATGGTCTTGTGAACTTACATTGATGTATTTCTTATTTCTTGGTCTTGCCGATCAAGAATAAGCTAGCAGATAAGAAGCAGCAGCCAATCTTGTCTCCTCCACTGTGGGAGGTCATGTTAAAATATTAAGTTGAAAAAATGCTTTAGAACAGAATTGCTACGTAAGCCTCCCTGGGGATTTACACTCATTAATGTGTGCATGTTAAAAATGGTATTTTCAGTCTATCTTGTGTTGCCTGAGAACCATTTTTATCCTTTTAAAATCTGCATTCGTATTATAACCCATAAGTATCTTTCATTTTTGCATTAACACTATAAATACTGTTAGCAATACTAAACTATTTCTGTTGACTTATTTGTAAAAAGAAAAATATATTATATGTTTATATATTCTTATAAAGTGAATTAACACTGGAGAGAGGGCTGCAAGGGGGAATAGTGTACAATCACAGCTGATGTGTATTATTGAGCACAAATTCAATGCTTGAAACAAAAAGGAAAAGAAAAAAGTGTTCAGTGTTCTTTCAAGCCGTGTCAGATGAAGAGTCATAAGATGCTGACACTATGAAGTTGCCAGTGTTGGAGTGGCTTGCCATGGACTGGGCAGCCTGCTGGCTCAAGTTATTGCAGATCAGCACCAGCTGGTTGCTCTGAGCTTCTGAGAGGGTGCTGCAGCTCTGGTAGACGCTGAAGTTGGTCTTGCGGCCAGGGATGTTGCCTTTCTCACACATTGTCTTCACCATCTTGGCGAGCTTGTTTTTCCCCAGGGCTTGGCAATTGTACCAGTGAAGTGCAGCCAAGTTGACAACGGGTTTGATGGACAGGTAAAAAGGCGCATCCTCGTAGCGCATGGCCGGAGGGCGCCGCTGGGCATACTCCTTGTAGTCCTGCACGGGGCAGGTCTGTGGGGAGTGCTGCGTGGCATACACCCGCGAGTCTGTCCCGCCTCTCTTGCTCTTGGTATTCACATCCCCATTGTCTGGTCCCATCCACTCCAGGTACTCCAACCCAGTCTCTGTCACCCGCAGCCGGATGTCTCCCCACTTGAGGGTGGACCCATGGAAACCCGTGCAGTGTCCAAATGCCTTAGTGTTGTTCAGCCACACGAGGTTCAGAAGCCCTTCAGGATTGTACCTGCTCAGTAAGCCTCTTTTGCGCAGGATAAGCTCATCAGCAAAGGTGAGCTTCATGGATTTGTGTGGCTTGTTTCCTTTGCCTTTACACCTCAGCTCTATCTGCTTCTGCTTTAGAGCTTCCTGGGACCTCTTGAACTCCTTATCCCTTGTAATACTGTATCCGTACCTGTGCTCTTTGAGATACCGCTCCAGTCCACACTGATAGTTGGCCAGACTGTTTGGCTCATATTCAGACCCGTCTTTTTGTCTGGCGTCCACAAAGAAGGACGCAAGATAGGCATCAAGCTCTTTGCAGGGGATGACATAGATCTCACGGGTCTCAGAGGGGTACTTGGAAATGAGGAACTCTCGGAAATTGCGGAGAGCCGTCTGTGTGCTGCGAATGGTCTTCTCATTCTGCTCCCTGCTGAGCTCTGCTGCTCTCTCATCCTGGTCTGGGAGAGGAAGAATGGGAGAGAAAAGAGAAAGCAGAAACAGTGAGTTTATATGATGCACTTTTTCCTAAAACAAATTTCCTCAAAAAGGAAGAAACTTAAAATGAAGTTCACAAAGAGCACTAGTAAACATCTTTACACACCTGTCACATGACTGAAAAACCAACTTCAGTTTAAGAAATGACATACTATATGATACAAAACTAAGTGAGCTCCTCATGACTCTGGGGCACAGTTTTGTGCATGGAGATTTGTGAAAAGCGTTGAGATTAAAGGCAATAGGCTTTTTACAACAAAGGTAAGGTGGAAGGATTTTCTGTGGATCCCAATGTTGTGTGCAAGGCCCAAACTCAGGAATAAGCCCACTCTGAATGTTTCATTTGTGAAACCAGAGGTTGTACTGGTTACATTTTTTTTCCTACCAAAAAAAAAAAGAGTTAAAGCATCATATTTGTGATGGTAATATTTATCTTTAATCAGACACATTTTTAAAGAGTGGAATAAATATAGTCAGAATGTACAGTACAAAATAAAGCATCATATCCTACAGAAATGACAGATAAAATTACTACAGGGCAATGTACAGCTTACAAATGTACAAGAATAAAGAAAATAGTCAATATGTTCACACCAAAAAACATGGAAAAAACCCATGATTATACAGCCTCTCTATGTCATCAAACTGTACCTTGACATAACAAGTACAACTGTCTTTTCATTTTGCAGAAAATCAAATTCTAGAAAAAAAATTATATTTAATAGGCTATCCTAATAGATCCTTATAATCAATGACATATCAAAACACAATATTCAGATGCTACCACTATGATAGCTGTTACTGACAGCTGATTTTCTGGGTGATCATAAGAGAAGCATAAAAAGGAAAAGCTTTATAAGCTATGTGTGTTTTTAAGAACTGTCTTCTTGGCATGTGCAAACAATGTGTTCAAACAATGTGATTGAACAAGAATGCAGCTTAAAGCATATAAATGGAAATGGAACTGTCATTCTGAATGTGATAAGTCTTAATGTTTTTAGAAAATTAAAAGCAAATGCAAAGAACGAAAAATTCAATTATTTAAATATTTTCTGGAATTGTATGTGGAACACTTTTTGTCTCTCTTCCACTTAACAAGCAAAAGAGGGGAAAAACCCCCAAGTTCTTTTGTATTTGGTCTCATTGCAAAACCCATACATTCTGGCATTCTTTTAGCAGTGCCATAGCAACCCTCACCTAGTGTCTCCCATCCGAGATACAGGCACAAGGTGATATGGGACCAGGTGAAGTTCCTGTTGCCTCTCTGCTGATCGGATCAAGCTTATGTTAGGCTGTGTAGCACACCCATGGCTTTGCACCAGTGTTCAGACACTTGCACCTCTCTCCCTGCAAGCCTATTAGCAGGGGAGGAGACAGCAGGGAAAGGAAGGCAGTCTCTCCTTCTCTACCCCACCTGCAGGGTTCCATGTGGTGCAGAAACACTGGTGCAGAGCTGGGCAGCTTCTCCTTCCCCCAATCTACAGAGTGCCTCTCGAGAAAGTTCATCCCATCACCTCCACACCACATCTGCAGGCAGAGGCACAGGGAATTACTTGCCCCAGGACTTCCCAGCAGGACAGATGCAGGACTGAGCTTATAACCCTCCAGGAGTCCTGTGTCTTCAGAGAGAGGCATCCTGCATCCATACCACTCACCCATTGAGAGGGGTTTCTCAAATGCTCTGCAAAGCACAGAGAAGTGGGCATCTGCAACAGAGGCCTTTGGGGGCTTCTGTAGGCAGGAAAAAATGCTGCCACAAAGGACTGAGGTTTGCTTGAACTGTGCTCCAGGGGAACAAGAAAGGTCACCTGCCTGATTCAGAAACTCATTTTAATACTGATGTCAGTATCAAAGAGCTCCTTGAAGCCTGCAGTGAAGCCTCATGCTCTAGGCAATGTACATAATAGATCCTTTAAGGTGTGGCTAGATGCAGGCTGGAAACAAAGAGACAGCCCTGTTCAAAGCTCCAAAACAAACATTTACTCTGGTATTTTGTTCACTGCACCCACCACCACTTGTTATAGAACTGTGTAAGTAATCATTGCTTTGACTGACAGCCCACATCCTAAGTTCTATTTCAATATAAACAGCACATATAATGGCTCAGTTTTATAAATGTCATCAATCACATCTTCTTAGAGAATAGCCTGTCACAACACAGCAGTGACACCCAGTCAGTCATTTATGTTACAGCATCTTTCCTTAATCTGCAAAGGAAATTGCCCTATCTGCAGCTAACAGTTATGAAACCCATACTGAATTAAAGATTCTCCTAACTTACATTAGGAAAACAGTACCCCAGAACCACTGCATTCCTGCAGTGGTGTGCTGTATTTTACTTCACCAGGCAGGTGGGAAACGTTAAAAAAGAATGGGTCAGGTTTTCCTGCAGCCTCATCAGGAGAGTGACATCTACTTTGGCTGTGAATCCAGGCTGAAGTAATAATGGATTATTCTCTTTCTACGAGACCCCTCAAATACTGGTGGTGTATCATGTAGCATGGCATAAATGCATGCTGTTCCATGTAACAGTTCCCAGATGCTTGCTTTGTCTCACTTTGCTGATCTTGCTGAATAGAGACTAAAGCTCTTTTTAGTGCTCTGTGGAGCTGGTAGAAACTACTGGAAACACTGATGGGGATCTACATTAGTTGCTTGACTACTGCAAACATAAACCTATTTGCTCTTGAACCTCCACTACTCAGTGTATCATGAACTCTTCAGTGTGCATGGGTTTCAAAACTGGGTAAAAGCACAGGAAAAAAAGCCGCCAAGTGCTCCTAGAGAGCACCTCTATATCAGAACGTCCCCAAGCTGCAAATTGATGTGGGATAGGAGAATGAGGAGGTGTAACATAGGCTTTCACCTTTCTTATAGTCTTCTGTATGTCTCTGTTGCTAGGCTTGAGGAATACAAATACTTTTGTGTTACACTCTAATTTTTCTCAGCTGGTTGGTCAGAACCGATCAACCAAAAACTATTGTCATCACCGATCTATGAAGCCAAGCTATCCTTAGTGTCTTTTCCTTGTCATAATGCAGTCTTTAGAACTAATAGTGTTGTTACCCCGGTTTTACAGATTACAAGCAGAAGCATAAAGAAATGAATTGCAGATACATTTCCTGAGGTCCTGTCCCCTCAGCTGCATCACTGCACAAAGGACCTGGTTATAGCTCTTGTGTTTCTTATCATATCCCACACCACAGTTTCATTTCCAAGAAAACCAGAGTGTGGCAGAAAAAGACAGTAAAACCTACCTTACTGGGGGGTCCAGGGTAAACTCCCAACTATGAATTTGAAAAAGTGACGAGTACTTAAGATGTTCTAGTTCAAATGAAGTGAAAGAGATAAAGTGACCAGGCAGAGATTAAACAGACAGCCTAGTGGGAGCGGATGTCCCAGGCTAGCCCACGACCATCAGATGATCTCTCCCACAGAGGAACAGCTGTTTTCTGATCTTTTCATAATCTGATGTTAACACAGCCAAGACTTAATATTATCAGCAGAGTTATCAAACTCAGGCTTCTTTTAGTTTCAGCTCACACACATACACACACTTGGACTCCCTGAAAAGGATGTAACCTCTATAATTACATATGGCAGGAGGAAAGGCACTTGCTTTCATGACAGACAGATACAGATTGTTAATGTTCAGAGAGCATTTGTACATCAGTGGGAGTCACAAACAAGAGTTATTATTGCAAAAAGTCTTAAAAAACTCTGCATATGGTACGCAGTGAGATCTCACAGACATACATTAAAAGTAAGGTGGGTNCTGCCGAATTTTTGTCCTGCCTAGGAAAATGCCTCTGCAGCAGGCCTGCTTCTACCAATATGCTTTCATTCAAGTGAAAAAGCATAGTTAACCACAAACAAAGCACCATATATCTCTATTCTGGAGCTAAGTACCCTCTCTCCACTCCCCAGCACCTTGAAGGTTGTCTGTTGTTTTGCAGTTACTGAAAAGCAGTGATATCCAACCTTTGGGCCGTGGCAATATGCAGCCCATTAAAACTGTTCAAGTAAACCACAGCCTGCTCCTACCTTTTTCTCCCGTCCACTCCTGTTTCAAGAAGGTATCTATGGGCAAACAACACTCTCAAATCTACAGTCTCAGTGAGCAGAGGTCACACTGTTGTGGGAGGGAGTTATGGTCAAGTCACAATGGGGAACAGCTGCATGAGCCTCTGACAAATATGCCCCCCTGGAAGCCGTGCTATTGCCTCCCTGTCAGAACCAGCTGAATAGCACTGTCATACCACAGCATCCCAGAATATTAGTACTTGTTCTGCATGCCAAACTTAGAAAGCTGACAGCTGGTTTTCACCATATCACAAGAATAAACCAGTGAATACCATTCTCATGTCTTGCTGCCAAAAATGAGGATGAGGGTAAGAGCAGAAGGTGTCCACAGCAGAAGTGCCTCTAAACATTTGCAGAAACATCCTGAGATTAAGTAGAAGAAATTGCTTCTGTATTTTTTTTTAATTTCTGCCCTACCCTTCTGATGTGGTTACTAAATTCTGCTTAACAGTTAAAGTTCCTTGTTCCCACTATATTAAGTTAAACTCTATTTTAACATTTAAAATGCTAAACTCTCATTTAACATTTTCAGAAAAGGCTTTCATTAGCATGTAAAATCTGTAGTATTATTAGAGAATTAATTAATATCCACTTATAAAAGACACTATGTTTTTGGCAAAAAAATTATACTTCTATTCAGTTAACCTCCTCCAATGAAATTATCTGCAAAACGTTTTATAAACGTTATCAAATTATAAAGCTTTAGATTATATCAAAGGAAAAAGGACTGCAAGCAAATGAGTATGGGAATACTTACTCATTGGTATCTCCATGAAGTAAAGTCACTAAAGTAGACTTTAGTCACCTGCATATTTTTTGCAAGGTATAGAATGGTCTGATAATGAATGCTCACTCAGACACCAGAGCTGATTTCCAGTTCGTGTTCTCTTTCACTACTTTCTCACAACAGCTTCAAAAGATTTAAGATGCAGTTTGACTGCTGGCAAAGCCAAAAAGAAAATACAGATCGATATTAACGCGACTTCTGCACAATCCTTAGATGTCAGAAAATCAGTAGTTGTGACAAGGGATTAAGAAGGTATGTTCTCCTATGACTGACTCTGTCACCATTTTTATTTTTTGCAGAGGATACTAGCAGTTGCTAATGAACAGTGCAAAACAGCAGCATCCTGGGAACTCCAATTTTTACAAGGCTACCTCCCTTTTCCACCTGAAGCATGTGACACCTGAGCCATTCTAGCACAAAGGTTCTAAAAATGCATTTTCTAAATAAGAAGTGTTCCTATTGGTTTACTTAATCTAGTTGTCTGGTTTTGGTTTCATCAAGGTAGTGGAAAAGAAAAGCGCTGCGCTCCACTTTTACCTTGCATTTCCCTTCTTCCACTGAACAATTTCAGCGGCATTTCTGTGGTATGAGGCCATACAATTTCCTATCTCCTTTTGAAGCTGTTCTGAGATGCACTGGCATGAACTGCTGCAATGCACAATGGGATGTATTTCCTCTGTACCCACAGTGGGGTATTTACCCAAATTCAAGCTTTACTTGACAGGAAGAAATATACCAACTCCAATTCTCCCAGGCTTGACCAACACTGCAACAATGCACAGCAGGATGCTACAGCTTGGACACAACATGGAGAACCTCAGAAACAGAAAATATTTTGAGAAAATCATATATCTGGTATTTAGGTGATGTACAGGCAAAATACACTCAGTTGGCAGCTGAGTGAAATCTGCTATTTTATCTGGCCCATTCCAAGTCAGTCACCTGGACTGTAACTAACCCTCCATGTCCACCTGCCATGTCTCATCCCACTCTTATTTCCATAGCTACTATTTTTACAGGAGGTATATAAAAATAAATTATTTGGACCTTTATATAATTGACATTCAGGGACTCAACTCTTCATAGAGGTAGAGGATCTAAAAGCCACACTTTATCTTCTGTACTACAAACCCAAAACCATTAGAAAACTTTTTAAAAATGTGAAACTTCATTCCTTTCAAAATAACTGACTAAACTTCCTTCAACAATGTTCAGTTCTAAAATGTAACTTCTATTCTTTCAGCGCTCAGGTTATACAAATCAGGTAGTTTGGTGAAATTGGAGTGCTGCTGGAGTTGTTAAGTGGGAAAACATTACCTATAATGTGAAGCTAATGTCAGCTGTATGTTGAGCATGCATCTTTGTATTCAGCCAGATAATATTCTAATAATTTCCAAATAGTTAAGGACTAACACTATTAGAAAACTTCAGGTACTGGTTTCAGTTTAAAGCTAAAGAAGAGACACTTTTTGACAATTATTTTCCTCAGATTAAATATTTAACTGTGGAAAACAGTTGTTGTTTTTTTTTTTTACCCAGGACTTCTTAGCAACATAAAGAAAAGCTGCCCTTTCAAACTATGTTAGTTACTTAATATTTTGGGGCAGAAGGCATTAAAGGAATGATGGTAATGCTCTACACTACCCTGAGAACTGGAAGTTGGATGATGCACAGCAGAAGAGATGCACTCATTTTCAAAGAGGACCTGGCTCAGCACCAGTCTGGAAAGTGTTGCATACATATACTCAGAAGAGGATCAGTTTTTCTCCCAAGTAAGTTTCCAATTCCACAAAGCATATTTAAAGTGTGTTCTGGATTGGTGTCCCTGTACTTAAGTATCTGCTTATGCAGAAATCAACTGGACTAAGTATTTATCTGTATAGAAGGTGGAACTGAATAATATTTATATGTATACAGTGACTTGATTCAAAAGCTGAAAAGAGGAAAGAAAACAAGAAGAAAAAAATGAAAATGAGGAGAGAAAAACCGTAAAGATCTGACACACACCTCCTTTATTGAATTAAGTTCATAGTTTGAAAACTATACCATTCTCATGACAAAAAATCCATTTCTTGCATAACAAAACCAAGAGTCTACATTTTTGGAAAGTTTTCCACTTTTCCATGCTCCTACAGAGAAAGCCAGATTTATAGATGTGTAAGCAGATCTCAGAAGCAGTGATTGCTCAGCCAGAAATTTAACTATTGGGTTGATTTGCACAAAATCACAGGTATAAATTTATATAGCATTTTGGAATAATTGGCACACTGGAATTTTGTGCCTCTCTGCAGCTGAAAGCCCTGTGGAAGAAGAATGAGAAACAGGGCCCTTTCAGTTCAGTCTTCCCTAAGAAGAATTTTAACGTAAAACATGTTATACATGCCACCTCATACCCCCAAAGGCTTAGCATGTTCTCAGCTACAGTGTACCACCAGTTTTAATGTCATCACATTTAAGAAAAACCTTTAATAAGCACAGCTGAGAAAGCAATGCAAGAGGTCTGGAAGGGATGAGCCAGGGTTTTGAAGTTTTCCTGCTTTTGGTTCGTTCTAGACAGCAGCTGAGAAGCAGAACTGGGAAATATGGGAGAGAAATAAAGATGAGGGGGAGAGGAGAGAGAGTAAGAACAAAGGATATGAAAAAACATAACACCAAAGAGAGAGATTAAAACCAGATGAGAATCCTCATCATCTGAAATCTAATTTATATCAGTGCTTCAAAATGAGTCAGTCTAACTGGGGCAGCAAGCAGAGAAACAAAGAAAAGGAGAATGTAATAAATATTTTATTACATTAATCATAATAAGCTGCACTTTAAGTCTTGGCCAAAGCATATTCTTAAATCAAGCTGAGAATGTGAGCAGTTTCAGACTTAAGAGTATGAGGCCCACATGACTGTAATTAACATAATAAATCATACAGTGAAACTCTCTACACAGGCTGACAGCACTTGGTTGATATATTGCTTATTAAAGACTGCAGACATTTTCCCTCTTTTTTATTAAAGTGCCATTGGTAGTGAATAAAAAAGTACCCTTTTCTATTCTGTCTGAACTATCTACTAGTTCAGCCAGAGGAAGAGGAAATGTGTTGGCAGGTCATGCCATTTACTTCTGGTAATACAGACTGCAGCACATGCACCCCGAAGAACTGCGTTTCAATATTTTTTCTCTTACCGTCTTTAACTTAGTAAAGTACTCCAAATGCCTTGTTAGAGATCTTGATGTATCATTTCTGAAATTCTCTGTTGGTGATTTTGCCCAGCCAGACCAAGTTGTTTTTCCCTTGCACTGTATGTTGTCCAGTAGGAATGAAGCAAGCGACAAAGGGCATAAAACTCCATGAAGAGCTCACCATTTACAAACCTGCATAAGGAATTTCCATGCACATTTTTAACACACATATTTCTTTTGTTTTTACTGGCTCAGAAAACAGTATTTGGGGAACAGATCTTTACACAGCTCTCCAGAGAGAATGAAGTCTAACACTTCAAGTGAAACAGCTTCTTAGGTGGATTTTTAACCTGCCTTTCTGTTTTGTGTGGATTCCTCCCCTCCTAACACTATAAAAAATGACAACTGAGCTTTACTGTAACCTTTACAAACACAACTCTTCATATTAAAGGGATGGAAGTTTAAAATGCAAAGGTCCTACAAGACTGGGGAAGACTCGAAGCTGGGCAGAGGGCAGAGACATGAATACATCCCAGCTTTTGGAAGGAGGACAGTCCTCAAGCGTTAGATAGGGTGATAGGCAGCTGCTCACACACCCTGGCTGACCAAAGACCACTTTATTCCAGACTACCCATGGCATGCCCAGGCATTTGCCCAGACAAAGACTCCCAGGAGGCGCAGGAGCAGCTGGAAATTTTTCACAGTGAGGAGACAAACCTGCAAGAGAAGCACATTCATCAAGAGCCAACTTGTTTGTGGCACAATTAATTTCTTTCTGTCCTTGAATATGTGTTTAAACCTAATTTATCATAGTTTGACTGAGTAAATATTTAGTCACATTTTGCAGCTCTACTTGAATAAAGTCTCCTTAAATAAAATGAGGTGTTTCAGATGTTTTGTAGCTATCTACACACTCGGGAGAGTATACACAAATTACATACGTCTCTGCTACTCAGAATATTGTTATTACTTCTCTTCTGTATTTACACTGTCAAAAATTTCCTGTCAGGATTGTTATTTCCATAAAAAGAATTTGTTCTTCTATATAGGATATGAACAATCAGTTCCCCTGCTACTGAATGAGTTCATACCAAACTGACACGAACCAATTAATGTAAGACGTGACATGGGGTATAGTTTAATGGATATAATTGTGGATGTGTTATACACATACATGGCTATTTTAATATACACCAGCACAATAAACAGTCTGATGTATTTAACAATTCTGTAAGTGAATGGTAAATAGGACAAGCTACTGTCAAACTGTAAGTTTTCTGAGGACTATCTTAAACTGGGGGGGAGGGAAACAGAGGCATAAAGCCAATTCTTTATATAGACAGGAAAAATAAAATGTAAATCTGTTAGCAAAAAACCAAAATGTCTATCAGCATATAGGCATGAAAACTGTTTGGTAATGCTAGGAATAGTGTTCCTGCCTGTTATTTTGTTTCCTTACATTTATAGCCATAAGAGAAATGAAGTCCTAAACAAATGGCAACGGTCCATCTGCCAAGAGCAAAGGACAGAAAGAAACTCCACAAGCTGGCACGTCAACATGACTGCAGGACAGAGCCCGTAACAATCAGGAGAGTGCTCCAAGTTGTGGACAAATAAAATTGCTCCCATACAAAACCATCAATGCTTCTCTGGCTCATTCATACTGCTATGCTTGATCAGTCACTGTAGGAAAGCAGAGATTAGGCACATAACCATTGAAAAGCAAAATGAGTGTAAACAGAAAATCAAAACAAGCTGTTCAAGGATCAGAGATGAACATCCTTACTTTTCACAGGCTTGATCTTTGGTTTTCTCATTGAAATAATACAGTAATACAGCACATTAAGCTGTTGCACTGGCGTGATAAGACCTGGGGCAGAATAGCTCAGAATACATTTTTTTCCTTCTCTGAACAGAAGATCAGCTTTTTCTTTCATTTTTTCCTTTCCAAGTACAAAGCAGAAAGCAATTGGTTAAATATTATTAATCCATTGTTGTATGGTTTCAACTGCTGTTTTGGTCATGAAGACCTATGAAGTTAATGAAAAGCTACAACAGAAACAGTGTCACTGTGACAGTCACCCTCAGTTTAATCAACAGGAACACATGCAGAATTTCTCTGTGTGTATGTGCATTTACTGTTCAATTAAAGGGATTAACATGTATATATCAGAAGATGCAGCCAATGCACTTAATGACCAATGTATAATTAAACAAAGTTTTAATAACAAAGTTTTAATCAGACTCAGCAAGGACCTCAGCAGCACTTTTCAAAAGGCATGTATACAGGAAGCCCTGCCCCCACTTCCACCATGGGCAGGATTCAGTGGGAACCATGACCTGGGAATTGCTGTGTCTAACACAACATTTGTCTGATCAGCAGTGTCCTTCCATTTTTAAAGGGCAGCATTGCTGGGCTCCAGACAACAGCAGACTTATTTGGGAAATGAAAACACAGCTCTGCCCAACCGTTCCACAGAGGCCACCAGCTACATTCAAGCTGTTCAAAACAACCAGTGCTGAAAGCAGCTTTTCCGTGACCATTCTGTGGAGTGCCCCAGCAAGAACGAATCATTAGGGAAAGCAGCCATTCCACTTTCTCTCTCCTGAGGCTTTGATTTAATATCATGTTTCAACACTTCCTGGAATGGGCATATGCTTCATTTAAGCATACTTTATCAAAGAAAGATAGATTTCATCATGTTTCACTGCTTCCAGGATCTGAATGTTTTAGCAAGCACAGCTTTTTGCTGTGCCAGCAAAAATGATAAAATTCCTAAAATATCATCACACTTCTGTTTTCTGTCCTGGAAAAATTCAAACAAGGATTTCTGTATTCCAAACTTTTATCTTGCTTAGAGAGATAGAAAATACCCTCAGATATTTTTACTGATCTGTTTCATGCTCAAGCAGATTCTAGCTTCACTGCAAGCACAAAAAAAAGACATGAAAGAAGAAGACTCTCTAAGAAGGATATTATTTAGGTATGAAGAAAATGGGAGAAATGAGTAGTCACTGCGTGCTGGCTTCACAGAACAGCTTATGCAAAACTGCCATGTTCCCATCACTGAAACAGGTGAAAACAGCTCTCCCCAAAGTCTACCACTATTAAAACCTTAGATCTTGAATACAAATGTGAAATAGTCCTTCTGTAGGTATAGAATCATTGAATCATAGAATCATTAAGGCTGGAAAAGACCTTTAAGATATCAAGACTAACCACCCACATAGTACGATCATCACATTCACCACTAAACCATGTCCTCAAACAACATATCCACTGTTTTTGAACAAGTTTCACAGCAATGATGACTCTACCACTTCCCTGGGCAGCCCGTTCCAATGCTTTACAACCCTTTAGATGATGAAATTTTCCCTAATATTCAACCATAAACTCCCCTTAAGCAGCTTGAGGCCATTTCCTCTCATCCTGTCACTTGCCTGGGAGAAGAGATCAACACCTACCTGGCTGCCTAGGCTAAACAACCTCAGTTCCTTCAACTGCTCCTCATCAGATTTGTGTTCCAGATCCTTTCCCAGATTTGTTGCCCTTCTCTGGACATGTTCCAGCATCTCAGTGTCTTTCTCGGAGTGAGGAGCCCAAAACTGACCACAGGATTTGAGGTGTGGTCTCACCACTACCCAAAACAAGGGAATGATCACTTTCTAGGCCCTGTTTGTGTGAAGCGCCAGCCTCACACAAAGCAGAAAATCACTCTCAGAAAGTGTCCTGATCTAAACCATAAAGCCCTGTGGTCCCTTTTTCTCCCAGCATCCCATCTGAAGTGCAAAAGTAAAGGGCATGTCTGAAGCCTTTCCAGGGTCAGAATCTCTCTTGGCTCCTGTGCTGCATCTCCTCTGCAGATCCAAATCTGACCCTACCTTGTTTCTCTTTTCTTAAAGACTCACAAATCATAAGCTGAAAATAGTTCCAAAATGAAACAATTGCAAAGATCTCACAAAGTAACTGATCTCTGATCAAATGCATCATGTAAATAATCTATTTCCTAAAATTAAAATGATGCTCAGTACAGGTGTGTCTAATTTTTTTTAGTTTTCCCCCATATGTTTTCAGGACAGCTGGAACCAGCAGAGGCATTGTTTTCTTCTTTTATGTAACAGTATCATAAAACAGAGCACTTCAGACAGAATAGTTGCCTATTTAAGACACCCTAGAGAAAGGGAGAACATAGCATCTCAATTATGTTGGTTTGCAAAAATGATTGTTTTCTACTTTTCACTTGTGCATCCTTTTTGCTTTTTTGAGTTTCATGTTAGGGTAATGAGGGACAGGGTATATTTCTAGGTCTGAAATGAACAGTGATGCTCCAGAACACAATCATTCATTGAAACAGGAAGTTTGTCTTCTGGTATGACACACCATCTTCCTTAATACTATCTGTGCTATGGTACTTAGAATGAAAAATATATATTTAAATGAAGAGTCAATAATTCTCAGAGATGCAATTCCTCTATTCAGAACTCCAGTGAATATTCTCAACTGTTTGTCAGCTGAACTTGGTGCTTTACAAAATTAATCCTTAAAGACTGCTGGGGCCTGGCTGCAACAGTCCTTTTCTTTCCCTCCTAGCTGCAGGCAAATAACTTTCACAGATTGCATGGAAACAATCATTCTTTCACCTTCCTTGTTACAGAGGATCAACAGGCCTATGCACCTTTTATTTCAGGAATTCAACTGGAAGCCCATCCCCAAACATCTCCCACACCAGCCTGCTTTCAGTATGAATACTCATGAATGGTTTCCTCCAAGGAGTGTATATATCTGTACCTATATCTGTATCTCCAGCAACACTGCTGCCAGGAGATGTCTCTTGGTGCTGCAGGTAGCTCCACTTAGAGGAGGTCCATCCTGAAAAGAGGAAACAAGCCCTGACATCAAAGAAAGCAGCATCCTAATCTTTTGCATGCATAGCTGCTGTGATAAACACTAAGAATTTAGGACAACCTCTACGTGACACAGTCCACTGTTGATTATACAAAAAGGCTGGCATGAGCTTTCAGTGTCTGAAAGGAATTTTCACTAAAGAAAATACATGTGAAGTCCTGAAAGGTAATTGATACATTTCTTAACCACAGTGAAAATCTAAACATATTGTAATAATTGATGAGTTTTCATTTCTGTGCTCTCCTGCAAACAGAAGGGCTGTAGGAACAGCTGCATAAACAACTCTTGTATTAGAGTTGTTAGTACTATGGGTTCAGTTCTTCTTTAAAAGCTTGTTTGTCATGCTGCGCACCCAGATGATAAAAGCAATTACACAGCTACTCTGCCAAGACTAAACTTGTCTTCTTTATGCTACTCTCTTGCTTTTAAACAGAACTCCCTTGTAATATTATATAGATAAGCAATCATTACCTAGACTTCTAGAATAAAGACGTCTACCTAGACTTCTAGACAACAGCCCCCACAACATTAGATTACAGTTTAACATCATTTGGATGAAGATAATTGAAGGTGGGACTGGGCTGGCAAATAATTGAAGGTGGGACTGCTGCAAGATCCGGTAATTAATCAAGGCAATCGCTTCCTTTTTCTGATATTTAAAACTATAATGATGTAATTTTATTCTTCTAAATAAGCCAGGCCCTAGCAACTTTAAAAAAAAAGTGCTATATTTTTTGTAATTATGTATCTCAGCACTGATTATTTTTAACCATCAACTAGAGCAGCAATAGATGTCAATTATGGGACCCAAGGAGTCACCAGTGGACTCTGAACTCTTCAGTACTACTCAAAGAGAAGAGACTGTCTCACCCCTATATATTTAAGTGCTCACTTGACCACATTCAGCAGCATATGTCCCTGCAGATAGGCTTCAAGCAGTCGCTTTAGCCAAAACTCATCAATCTTTGTATGTAAACCACAAATACAGAGACCAATCAGCAGTTACTTAAGTGTTTTTGGAAGAACTTTATTTAAATAAGAGTTTTGTAACTTTCTTTTGATGTGATTATTTTTCTTGTGCTACTTTCATTTTTGGCACAGTTCCACTGGGCTTGAAATAATTACAAGGATTAATTTTGCCTTTCTGTATGCTTTATATATACCCCTAAAAAAGGCGTTATTTTTTCTTGTTTGCACTTCTTTGAAATGTGCGAGGCTGACACTTTTTTTATAGATAAACAGTGATTTAGAAGTTAGGCTAAAACTAGTCAAAACTGTCAGTTCATAAGGTGCAAAGAGACTCCTTTCACCTCCAAGTTTTGTAACATTTTGATGCTCATCCAACAGTTCCTAATCCATGAATCTTATATGAGGATCTTGGTTCCCATTTAATTTAAACTAACACAATTGCAGACATTGCAGACAGAAAGAAGGGGGGAAAGGGAGAAGTCCTATTTCTTCTGATTACAGAGAAATACTTAAAATATCCCACGAAGAGGTCCACATCAGTATCCAACAAGCCCGAGACGCACTCCATTTTATAATGGTCATGTTCAGACTTATACGAACACCTGTAACCTACAGGCATGTCCACACTGAGAGCAGGATAAGAGACGACCCTTGTCAGGGTCGTCAGCCCAGATGTGAAAGGCTGAAATCCTGCTTACACCTTTCCATGAAGGGAGCACAGGAACAGAACTACATCTTTGCCTGAGTTACCAGGCTAAGCCAACTCGCCGGCACTGATCTGGACTGACATACCAGCTACAGAAAATGAAAGAATTGAGAGATCTCAGAGCAGAACACCAGAGCCAGGAAGGCTAAGCACTGCCCTCAGCACAGACCAGCATCCATCACAGTGCACATTCAAACATGGGTACTCTTTGATAACCACAATGCCAGGACAGTGAGCAGCACTCTGACTATGAGAGCAGAGATGCTTGTGGACAAATTCTTTCCCTCCCAAACTCTGAAAATGCCTGTACACATAAAACAAGCAGCCAAGCGAGTTCAGTAATGAATGTACATGAAGGCATTGTGATGGTACACACAGAATGTAATCTGCCACATCTCTGACAGAAGCAACAACCCCAGTCAATACATTTAGATGATTTTTTATTTTGCATCTCTGCTTACTACTCTGCATTCAGCACAGCTTGTCCATAGGGGTTAGATAGCTTTTTTTTTATCATGGGACTCTTTGTTCCTGAATTTATAGTGATGCAGTAGTGCTGAATCAGAAATGTCCTGTTGCACTGTCTTGTTAATACAAAACACATCTTCAGCCTCAGTCTTCAAGTGAAAATTCTGTATTCTTCACAAATGCTTCATCAATTCTGTTTACAAAGTAAGTTCTACATCTCTCAGAATCAAAAGTTGTGTTCATTCAAAATAAACTCTGTCCTCTGAGCCACAGTCTCACTCCATAGTCTTCTGCAATAACACCAAATCATTTATATTCCTGGTTTGAGACATCCAAATGTCACTAATTGCTCTAGGCTACATGTACTACAACCTAAAACATCATGTTTCTTATTCATCTTCCATCTCCACTGATGTGATCTACCTTGCCCTTGCTGGTTCCTGAACATTAAAACTAGCCCAAGTATTAGCAAACACATAGGATAGAAGAGATGGTTTGAGAAGCAGAAATTGCAGAAATTCCCTGCTCTCCACCACTGCAGAAATTCCTCTCTAATATATGCAGGTCCTCTCAGTTTTTCCAGAATTAAAGGACTAAATAATATCTACATGCATTCTTGAAGGCTTTGCTATTAGAAAGGTAAAGTAAAATCTGAAAACTCCCAGATGAATATCCACTTATTAGTGTTGAAATTTAACAAAAAACTATTCAGTATATTCCACAGTGCTTAGATGGACATCTAAACACAAAAACCAATATCTAACCTAACTGAATCTTCATTGGGATGCCACTTCTCTTTTGAGACATGAAAGTATCTTTTTAAGGTCCCTGCTTCCACATTCAGCTGCCACAGCTTAATCAAAGAGAGTAAATGAGTTTTAAAAAAAAAACATGTTTGAAAGAGAGGCTAGCCCAAAAGCATAATATGGCTTAAACTGGCCTAAGCTAACATATATCATCCAGGTTTTTGATTTAATGTATAATGTCACTTAGACTTTCATGATCTATGGGATTACTATGCATGCAAACTATCAGCTGTGTCTGGTACAAATGCAAGGACATGTCACTTCAGCTAAAGCTCAAGTAGTATTTCTTGCTGGTTGGATTGAAGCCTTTAATCATAACTTAAATAAGGCCTTAGTCCTGTAGACCTTATACCTTACACAACTAGTTCTAATGGGAGCAGGAACAAGGCTTCAGATATTGGAGAGGACAAAGCAGAATTTAAATCCTCTGCTCTCTTTCAACTAAACCTTTGTTTAGTCAAGCAGGCACTGAGTCTACAAATTAATAAAAGCTCTAGGCTTTTTGATATAATTAGTTTCTGCATTTTTTTTTACATCAGAATGTGAAAGACTCACATCTGTCTGTTTAGGTCAGAAAAAAAAATTACACAGGATAGATAAACATCCTCTTATAGTTCAATATAGCTCAAATTTTATATATTATGCACCACTTTCAGTACGTCACTCTTTGTTAGGAGACAATCTAACAAAACCACTGTACATGAGCAACCACCCTAGTCTTTCATCAAACCTCCACATTTTACCTGCAACAATCTGCTGTGCATCTGTAATAAATTCAATTTCCAACACTGCCCACCTTTTTGCAACTTGAACCTTTAGGAACGCCAGCACTTCTTTCCCAAAGGAGAAGGCTCTATGGAAATGGGGGACTTCACTCATGTACCAAGTTTTAGTCATATGTCAAGCACTTTATCTTCATTAAAATGCCACTACCTCTGAGTAAAACAACTGCATGTGACAACAACACTGTCCCAGTCTGAGGAGAGGAACTGTGTAAAGCTTTTTTGGAACAGCACAAGAAATTCAACCACGGAGAACATAACTGAATAAACTGGAATCTGGATAGCACTCTGAGAACCCCATCACTGTCTATGCAAAAAGCAAAACACTTGGAGATTCTGAGGGTTGATTTAGGCAGTGGGCGTAATCCAGGTGCAATCCCACTTTGCCCTCAAAGTGAGACATTAGATGTGGACCAATTCTGTTTTTGAAACTATGTAAGTGTGAAAATGTTGTGCTGCATCCATTCTTGTAAGGTTTAACCCTACGCAGTAACACCTGCTGACCTCATTTGGCTTCTGAGGACCTGGCAAAACAGTTGAAAAGAGCTTGGATTTTTTAATGGATCTTTTGAAGGTAATAGCCTCTCCCAGATAACACACACCTAACATGGAAAAATTCTGCTTAGGTTTGTCTTCCATTGTCCTAAATTGAAAGTTTGAGACTAAGCAAGTTGCAGGGTAGAAATCAGGTCTACATATAGCAGTGATAGGTTATAAACAGAAGAAGACAGAATAAGTGCATTTAACACACAATTTGGGTTGAGTGACATCAGGCATCCTGCCTTTCTCATATTCAGCATAGCAGAGTTGGTTCTAAACCAGAGGGAGTTTTGAAAGGGAATTTCCATGAGGGATGTTACGTGACAGGACTACTGCAAAATAACATCTCATGGATGCAGTCATGCAAGCAATGGGTCCCAAAGAAGAACTTGCCTTGATATAACTAAGACAACTACCATCCTTCCAAATTTTTAATGCTTAGTAGGGTTTTACTTAGTAAAACTGTGTATTTAACTTTGTCTGTTGTTTCACCTGGCAAGATCTGCCAGTTGATAGATTTAGTAGTGTTCAATCAGATTTCAGGATGTTCAAGCTAAAGTCATGGGTTTTAGCTCTTATAGTACCTTCCACAACGACTGCATAGGGGCAGTTTTCAGCCCTTTCACTGGTTGTCTGTACTCTGTCTGACCAGGCAGTACAAGGCCGAACCAGCACAGGACTAGATGAAGAACTTGCTCTTGTCTCATCTCTTCCTGGCATAGCACCACTAAAGAAGAAGCTGGAAGAGTGAGAACTGTCTGTGCTCAGGTCCAGAGGGAGCTGACAAGTCTGCTCAAGAAACAGATTTCCACCTCCTTCCAAATACTTGTGACTAACAGTTATTCTCCACATGGGATCATCACTCAGCAGAAGTCAGCTGTTTTAATATGCTCTTTATCCAATAATGTTGATCTGTTTGTGCCATTTCAATGTGCTTTGGCAGGAGATGAGAAAAATTATGGACACGGTATGAGAACTTTCACTGGGAAAATGGAAAATGGTCCTGCGCCAGCAGGACCCTGATGCACCGCAGCACACACACTACCGCCGTAGCGTCACTGAGCCAGGCCTGCGGGCCACCCCAAAATGTCCCCACCCCTCCACTCCCGCCCAGAGTCCTACCTGGCATCAGCTGCGCTGCTGCCTCAGGGGTGGTGGTGGGCGCGGCGTGGGGCTGCTGCTGGCTGGAGCTGACCTCAGGCTCAGCGCTCACCGAGGGCGAGCCGGCCACCTCAGCACCGGGGGTCAGCTGTGGGAGGGGCTCCTCAGCAGCCGCCGGTGGCTCCTCCTGACCAGGCAGCTGCAGGGCTGAGAGGGGGATGCTGATGGGCTTCCCGGCGGTGGTGATGGCATTGGAGCTGGTGGCTGGCACCTGCAGGGCAGCCACAGGGCCACCGCCTGCCCCCCGCGCCGGGGAGGCCAGGGGTCCCCGGGGTGGCCGCTGCGCGGC